>SJYQ01001129.1:473452-608726 GCA_006410935.1 Redunca redunca | reverse complement strand
GCATATTTGTATATAGTATTATTTAGTACATATTTATGTACTAAATAAATATATATATATAAGTTTACTACAGTAAATTTTTATGTACTATATAAATATGGGTTATGATAATAACTATATGCCTGTTAACTGTGTTCAAATACCAATATCAGTTTTACTTAAATCCTTGGACTATAGCAGTAGATTACTTATCCAATAACAAGAGCCTAGCGGAAAACTCAAAATAAGAATAAAACAGTCTAAGTATTGAAAACAGATATAAATTTGAAATGCCTAAACCCTGTGTATTATACTTGTAGCAGAGTTCCCTCATGTCCTACTTTTCAGTGCAGACTCTGGACATGATAAAAGTGATTTCAAGTCAAACCTGTTTAAAAATATCTAAAGAAGGAAAGGGAAGAACCAGGAAGCTTTGAGAGACAAACATGGATTAGTCAACAAGATACATCGAATGACTTTGTGATAATCACAAAGTGTTTTTGATTGAAAAACTTTAAAAGTGTATATATTTAAAGTCTCCCTAGTATCACAGCATTAATGACTTAAGTATAAAAAAAATTTTTTCTTAGAACCTGAAACACTGAAATAATTGCCATTGAGTTTCATGGAAGAGTAAGTGGAAAAAAACATTATGAAATACAATTTAAAGTATAAGAGAAAGGTTTTGTCATAAAAGATCAGTTATCTAGAAAAGTTATTTATTTGGAAAGTGTTATTTTTGATTCTAGATAAATAATGAATATCTGTTGTTGAGTCTCTGGTTATGGGTAACTTTGCTTTCTATAGTTTTTACCTACTCAATTTGTCTTTTCTTCCAAATTTTTAAAATTAAAACTTACTACTTACTTTTTGTGGCTTTTTTTTCTCTTTTTTTGGTCACACTCATTTTTTTAAAGTTAATTTAAAATTGCATCATTACAGAGTTAGTTAAGCCTTGCCTAATTAGTATCATCTTAATATGGTGATATTTTAAATTTCCATTTGAGAAATTGAACATAGCCATTAGTAGATAGTTGATAACTCATTCATATCTAAATTTAAAAAAATTATTTGGGTTATAAATCTTACTTGCTTTTAAGTAATATCCGATCTTACGAGTAATAATTTGTTATCCTAAAATCGCATTGTTCTTTTAGATTTGTAGGAGAGTCATAAAAAAGATATGACAAATTGGATTCTTTTTCTGTCGAGAAATGATTAGCCAGCAGATGATGAAACTTTCTCACGTAACTAGATCTTTTAGAACTATCAAAGATTAAGTAGTAAAATGCTGTAAAATTTTTTTGACAATGTTACTCTGCCTTTCCTCCCCTTTCTACCTACTCTCTCCCTGAAGCTGGTTCCTATGTAGCTCTCACTGTTCAGGGACGCCCACCTGGGTCGCCCCAGATTCCACTTGCTGATTCTGAAGTAGAGCCATCAGTCACTGGACATATGTCTCCCATCATGACATCCCCTCATTCACCTGGAGCATCTGGGAATATGGAGAGAATTACTAGTCCTGTGCTCATGGGGGTAAGAGTGGGAAAATGTCTCTGTAAATGTCCAGTTATATAATGAATGACGCCTTTGCTTTATGTTAAGAGTTTCAAAGTGTTGAATTGCTAAACAAAGTTTAAGATTCCAGAAAATAATTTGCTGATGATAAAAAATTATATAATGATTGGAATGATTGCAGAATATTGGGATGGCAGATTTAATTCAAGTATTTAACACTTACCATCTACAAAACAGTGTACCTCCCACAAAAATATAATTAAGATATCTGTGGTCAAGGTCCTTTGTCTTCTTAGGATATATATTCTAAGAGGAAAGGGGTTTTTTGTTTATTGTTTTTCCCCAGAGTCTGCAATATTGCTTGGCATATAGTGCTGGATACTTAATAAACCTTTGCTGTTTGAGATTGAATCAAGGGTATGCAGGTAATGATACTACAAAGGCAGAATGTTGACATTATTAGAAGGAAAATATTAAGTTCTGTGAGGTTTCAAAGAAGGGAGAAAGCACATCCAGTTGTGATAAGGAAGGACTTTATGGAAAGCTGTTATTTGAAATGAGCTTTGAAGAGCAGTTAACATTCAAGTGGTGGCAGTGGAGGTCAGGGGGAGGAAGGCAACCCAGGGAGAGAGAGTAGGATAAACAAAGGTAAAGAGCCAAGAAAGCATCAAGTATAGGGGAGAAATAGCCAGGACTTTTGTTTGGCTGGTGCTTATTAAAGATTTATATGGTAGGAGATGAGCTTGGAAAAGTAAGACTATTTATTTTGAAGAGTCTCAACAATGAAGCTAATTTACATGTAACTGGATCATTAAGGATATATTACATATTTTTTGACTGATGTGATTATAGCAAGATTTTAGGAAGACTAATTTGATAAAATATTATAGGGTTATAAAACTGGGAGAAATGGCAGCAGATGAATTAGGGAGTGATCTTAATACTTCAGGTAGGAAATACTGGGAATTTGAGCCATGCAACGGATTTGATAGTAAAGATGCAAAGGAGGGCAAAGTATAAGATACTGTTCTTATATTTAAGTCAACTTCATTTCTCCAACTGATATTAACATTTTAGTGTTTTTTATCAAAAGTGAGATAGAAAGGTTGAAATTTCCCTGTAACCTTTTATCTTCAGTGTCATGTCTGAAAGCTTGGTGTCATAACCACTGGAAATAAAGAAAATCCTGATAGGTATTGCAAATTGGAGCTAAAATGTAACATTGTATGATTCATTTTCAATACATATTTTAGCTTCACTTTCCTTGTATTGGTTCTTGGTTTTTTGTTTGTTTGTTTGTTTCTTTTTCTAGGAAGAAAACAATGTGGTTCATAACCAGAAAGTAGAAATTCTGAGAAAAATGTTACAGAAAGAACAGGAACGGCTTCAGGTACTAAGTTAGAAATGGGGCTGTTTACAGGCCAGTAAAAACATGAGTGGGCATAGTTGAGTTGGTACTTATCATAATCAGACACTATTGGTAATCAGTGCCATCAGCTATTTTATGGATTGAGAATGGACTTTTTAGATATTTTCTTGACATAAGTAGTTAATTCTTGAAATATTTTTATAACTTTTCAGCTATTGCAGGAAGACTATAACCGAACACCTGCTCAGAGATTGCTAAAAGAGATCCAAGAGGCCAAGAAACACATTCCCCAGCTGCAAGAGCAGTTATCCAAAGCCACAGGCTCTGCTCAGGTAACATCACTGTTAAAAGTGCTGCATGCCATTTTGCAGGAGAATTTTCTTCTGGGAATGAGTCAGACGGTGTTACAGTTGCCCTTTTTAAAAGTTATTTTTTCTAGTATAGGCCAACAGGATGTCCTGTGTAGGATGTTACAGAAATAATGGTCAACTAAAAAAAAATGTGAAAGAAAAGAAATGTGGGCCTCTGATTGTTTGGTCATGATATCATGCTTTCTTGTTCCACAGTAATTTTAGAATAAATTGAGTGTTTTTGCTTTGATACGACAAATTACTGAAATGTATTTAGATACATATATTTCCATTTTGAGGTTTATTCTGCCATTTGAAAACAGACCGGCAATTATATTTGAAATGGGGATATATAATTTTTCTTACTTAATCTGCAAAACAGCCCTCTGAGATTAGATATTACTGTTGTTTCCCCGCATTTTACATAAACACTTAAAGAAACTTGGATAAGTTAAATAACTTGTCTATGGTCATGTAGCTAAATGGAACATGGAACTGTAATTTAAACTCAGTCTGACGAATTTAAAGCACATTCATGTTCTTAATGACTATATTTTTGTTTTAATTTAAAAATAGATTTGCTGTATAGGTGTAAGTTATGAAGATGATAGTCTCATTAGAAGAATAACTCAGCATTATATGTCAACCAGATTTATATTCTGTAATGTTTAGATTTGGTATATGGAGAAATGAGCTGCTTATTTGTTATTCTTCATGAGTTAGATCCATAGGTTCACACAGAAAGCATCTATCTTAATCTGCTCGTTTTAAAGTTAAAAAAAATCATGCCATGGTTAAGAAAACTAGGGCCTAAATTGGTTAAATGACTCATACAAGATCACACGTTTTTAAGGCCTCCTGACTTCCGGGTTCAGTGTACTTTTCATTACACATTTTTTGTTTATTTCTTTTAGTCCCATTAGCTATGTGAAGTTTTGAGTATTCTGCCTTAGTAATAATTGACATAAGTTATGTTTTATGTGGTTGTTACTACTGAGCAAAGAGCAATCTTACTCGGTTCCAAGAGTAAAACTGTGATTCCTAATTTAAAAGCTTATAATAATCTCCAGCATAGCATTGCGTCCCAGAATTGGCAATTTATTGAAGTTGTAAAGTGTTGGAAGGCAATTAACCACAAGTTATAGTGTCATAATCTTTACTAACAGGCAGGGAATATAAATTATGTAAGGTAAACTATTTTATCTTTTTGCTTTTATTTGGAAGTTTGAATATTTATTCTCTTTATTGAAATACCCCTGACTTCAAGGTCATGCCACTTTAGAACCACAGAATGAGTAGTTATTTATGCCTTTGACTTTCAGAACTTTTAGAGCATTCTTGATCACATCAAACTGACCAACTTTTTACAGTCTCCCTTGAGGTTGCAGTGTGACTCTTTATGCGGTCAATAATGAAAGGTTTTTTGTTGTTGTTTGTTTTTAATGTATGTGTGCCTAATCTGTTTTAGGATGGAGCTGTAGTTACATCCTCCAAGCCGTTAGGTGACGGGCTAGCAGTCGGTGAAGGAGAAGCAGATGCTGGTGATGGGCCAGGCAGGCTTGACTATGGCAGTGGAGATGCTTCTCGGCCCAGGAGTGACAGTGCCGATGTAAGTGTTCTGCACTTTTGTTTTGTTGTATTTTTCTCTACAGCCCCACTTCCAGATTTGATTGTAAGTTATAAGAACTACAGGTGTTCTTTTTACTTTCTTTTTATCGCCATCATCTTTTTAATTAATTAATTTAATTGGAGGCTAATTACTTTACAATATTGTAGTGGTTTTTGCCATACACTGACATGAATCAGCCATGGGTGTACATGTGCCCCCCATCCTGAACCCCCCTCTCACCTCCCTCCCCATCCCATCCCTCAGGGTCGCCATCATCTTTAATATAGCAATTTGATGAGCAGAAATTCTGGACCCTGTTGTGTATGAGCTTTTAATTCCAGAGTTCACTTTTTCCCTTGGACACCATTGCCAAATGTTTCTTTTAAGGAGATGGAATTTCCCAGCAGGCGTCTTGTTTGTGGGTAGAGAAGTTAATAATGCCGGTGCTTTCTTACTGAACCGAGAGGCCAACTGTTGATATCTTTAAGAGCATGTTAATATTCCATTTGTGGTCTGAGTGACTCAGTCTTGAATCATGGGGCACTTTGCCATTTCAAAGAGGAAAAGCCTTAGTCCTCTTAGACTTCAGTTAATAGCCCATGTTTAGTAATGCTTTCTTGATTAACCCAAAAATTGCCAGATGAACATGGATAGTTGTTAAGATGATAAGAAAGTATTATAAGCTGAATATGATGTAGTGTCACAGTTATATGAATACTTGAAAGCTAAGTTCAGTGTTATATACTCAGCAATACTTGGTAAGTAGTATGCAGTAATAGGAATAATTACTTCAAAATAGATCACCCTTCTTAAAAGTGATGAAGAAAATAATCTGTTGTAAGTCTGTTTTTTTCCAATGGGGGTCATCAAATCAGTTTAGTGGGTTGGGGCCAGTATTTTTTTTTTAAAAAGAATAGAATAGGAAATAAGAGTGCTTTGCATGTAGAAGAGGTAAGTGTTACTTTTTGTAACTTTTGTTTTATATACACATGCACACGTTGTGTGCATTTGTACACATGAATAGCTATGTGTGTGTGTGTGTGTGCACATGTTGGTTAATAATGTAAAATTTCTCTTAGTGGAGGTTGTAAAAAAAAATTGAAAGCCACTGGTATAAGCCACCATCATTTAGGGTATCTTGATGCTTAGGCCCAGTGACTCAGTTCCTCATGCAAGGAACATTTGAGGATATTGTTATCTTGAAAGATATTAATAGGAGTTTTATGATTAGATAGGCTAGTTGTCTTGATGAAAGATATCAATTTTGCCTCAAGAAAAGAATTATAGTAGCTCACATTTATTGAGCATATGTATTAATACCATCAGCTATAATAGGTGTTATACTTTTTTTATCTTAGTTAATTCTCAGAACAGCCTGATGAAGTAGTACTGTTGTTATTACTTAAACAAAAGAAAAAACTGAGGCCAAAGCGAATTAGCTAACTTGCCAAACTTCCTCAGCTAGTAAGTGATTGCCTCTACCTGATTTCAAAAGACCAGCAGTCGAAGGCTCCAAGGTCTGAGAATGCATTACATTTTGGGAGAGCAGTGAAAATTTTACAGGTGTACTAGGATTATATTAATAGATAAAATGGCTAGAGCTGATCTTAGAGGCAGAGTCTTGAGTTCAAGTTATAACTTGCTCTAGCAGTGCTGCTTCTGGGAATCCTCACATCGCTTCTGTTTGATTCAGTGCTGCAGCTCCTCTCTGTTTTCATGGCTTATCTCTCCCATTAGCTGTTTCTAGTGGTAGGTGTTTCTAAGTTTAGATGTCTCTAAACTTGCTCTCAAGTTTCTTGAGAGCAACACACCCATCATATTTGACTTTATATCTACGAAGACAATGAGATTGTAGGAATTCAGAACAAGTGATGCAAATGAAAAACTTGAATTTTACCTTATTTACAAAAATGTTAACCATAAAATCTGTGGCTTAGAAATACCACTTTATGAAATACAGAGTGAACTGGCAAGTGTAGAAACAGGCATTCCAGTGAATTCAGACTGTTCAACATGTGTCTGGTGTTTAACTGGTCTTTGAACAAGAGTGAATGAGTAGAGTTCGGGCTGTATCTTGCATGCAGAAGAGAGGCACAGCCAGAAACATGTCAGTGTCGAAAATGAATTGAAGTAAATAGGGAGATCAGTAAGAAGAGAAGACTGCTTGGCTTAAGAGGAACTTGACAAATGTGTGTTAAATGGCTGATAAATTGTCACCATTTATTGAATACCTACTTTGTGACAGTAGTTGTACCTATTTTATAGATTAGGCAATTGAGGCCAAATAAGTGGATGTTGTGGAAATCCACATGGAAGACTACAGTGAAGACTGTTCACTGAACACATAACAAACTCATGTCATTCCTGCAGGTGTCTTTTTGAAGCTAGAGATTTGCTGCTTTTAGCTTACGGATTTCAATGTTTATTTCAGCTGTACTGTATTAAGATTGTAGGAACCAATCAATGCCTTACATTTTTTCCATTTTCTGCTCCTTCTTATAGAATAATCTCCTTATTGTGTCTGTGATATCATTAGCATTGTGAAATTCCCTGCTCTTGCTCACCTCAGAGAAGGCTTTAAAGAATACTCACATGCCCATGGACGTACTTCTGATAAGAGAAGCTCAGTTCAGTTCAGTCGTGTCTGACTCTGCGACCCCATGGACTGCAGCATGTCAGGCTTCCCTGTCCATCACCAACTCCCAGAGTTTGCTCAAACTCCTGTCCATCAAGTTGGTCATGCTATCCAGCCATCTCATCCTCTGTCATCCCCTTACCCTCCTGCCTTCAATCTTTCCCAGCATCAGGTCCTTTTCTAATGAGTCAGTTCTTCACACCAGGTGGCCAAAGTATTGGAGGTTGAGCTTCAGCATCAGCCCTTCCAGTGAATATTCAGGACTGATTTCCTTTGATCGCAAATTATCATCTAAAACTTAGAGCATTTGCCTCTTTGATTTTCATTTTGCAGCTGACGTTTAATTTAAAAGTTACTATGAGGAATTTCTCTGGTGATCCAGTGGTTAAGAATCCACCTGCCAGTGCAAGGGACACAGGCTTCATCCCTGGTCCAGGAGCTAAGATCCCACATGCTGCAAGGCAATTAAACCCACGTGCCACAGCTCCTGAGCCCGCACACCACAACTGCTGAAGCCTGTGTGCCTAGAGCCCAAGCTTCACGACAGGAGAAGCCGCCGCAACGAGAAGCCTGCTCACCTCAATTAGAGAGAAGCCCCCACACACAACTAAAGAAAGCCCACGAGCAGCAACAAAGACCTAGTGCAGCCAAAAATAAATAAGTAACTAATTTAAAAATAAGTAATTTTGAAAAATTCCAAACTTACTCAAAAATAGACTAAGATAATAAACTCCTGCATGTACCTAATCACCCAGCTCAGAGTCATCAACCAGTGCTTAAACTTACTTTTGTGTGTATTCCTTCATTCCTTGTACTCTCCATATACTGGATATTTTAAAGTAAATCCAAAATATTATTTCATTAACATGCATCTTTGGGAGGAAAAAAAGACTTTTTAAAAAGTTAGAGCCATAGTAGCATTATCAAATCTTCATTAATATTTTCTTAATATGCAATGTGATTAGCCTAATAGTCTTATAATCTTTTTACAGTAGGTTAATTTGAATCAGGATCCAGTCAACAGCTTCAGTCTTTGGTTGATAAATCTCTTAATTTATGATAGTTCTCACCTCATTTTTTTTTTCTTACTATTTTTTTTTTGTTAAATTGGGTCATATGTCCAATAGAACTATCCACATTCTAATTGTATTTTCATGGAGGTGTTAAGCATGTTCCTCTGATATATATTTCCTGAAAATTGATAGTAAGATCTAGAGTCTTGAAAAGATTAAGGATTGAGGGTTGTTGTTGGGCAAGAACAATTCATGGGTGGTACTGTGTATATCCTGTTACATCACATTAAGAGGAGAATGTCTGGTTGTCTTTTTATAATTGTTAAGTTTGTATAAGGTATGCAGATTAAATCAGCATAATTCCTTCCTTATAAATTTCTCCACTAAGTTTTTATATGATGTTTTTACTTCCATTGATAGCAAAAATACCTGCATCCATTATTTAATAAGGGATTTCAAAATGATATAATTTTGTCATTCTTTCTGTATTCATTAAATGGAATTATTTTATAAAGAATTTTCCATTCTGGCTTTTAAGTTGCTGTAAAATATAGCTTATAACGGGAAATTCAGGATAAATATTTGATTATTTTCCCTTATGTATCTGTTTTCAGAAGAATTGGTGCCCTGACATACTCTGAAGGTCACTAAATGTGGGGATCTTTGCACACATGTGTGTAGATGTGTAATATTTTGAATTCATAGATTTTTAACCTATTTCTTACTGCATTTCAGTCCATTACAGTCATTTTTCTTTTTGATACTTATTAAATTGTCCCTTTTGAGGGGACTAGTGCCCTCCTTCTCAAGTTGTCTTCTGTGTTGTTTTGACATGACTCCCCGGTAACATAGGTTTCTTTCTTTTTGGAGTGATAAATTATTCTAGCTTCATCTGACCTACCTCTTAACCTAGAGTCATCTGTTTCTCCCAGGTGGGGCTTATATTTGAAATTACTGTTCTCTCTCTCCTATACACATTATATATACAGATAGCATGTATCTTCTATATACGCATTCACACAAAAATCTCTTGCATCTCATTTTCACCTGCTCTGAAGAATGGCTCCCATTGCTTGGAGTGTTCCTCATCTGCCAGAACTGAAGCTTTGTGTATCATATAGTGTGTATTTTACATTAGGTCATCCCAAACATACCATGTAAATTTTATAAGAATCCATAAATCAGTTTACATAAGGTAGTAACAGAAAAATAGAAGCTCATTTTCCTTCATATAAATAGGCCAAAATGCTTTTAACTTGGATAGAAAGAATAGTTTGGGACAGAGGGATTTAGAGGAAGTAGAGTTTGATTTTGACTTAATGAGCTTAAAATATGTAAATTGTTTGATTAGAATTATTTGATAGAAATTAACCCTCAAGCCTGAAGATGAAATTATTTTATCAACATAAGACTTAAAAGCCTAATGAATAAGTGACTTGCCAAAGTCAGGTAAAAAGTAACAGAGCCAAGTATTATATGAAAGATATTTAATAGTTTCAAACACAAATGTGACATTCAGAACATTATTCTTTCACATTGCTTTTTCTTATCTCTTTTGGTGGGCCTATTGAAATGAACACATCATTTTTTGGTTTTTTAATTTTCATTAGAGTCCTAAGAGTGGCTTGAAAGAGAGGATTTATCTAGAGGAAAACCCAGAGAAAAGTGAAGCAATTCAGGACACTGTGAGTATGAAATCAATGAAATGATAGTGACTTTCCTTATACTTAAATGACAGACATAACTGATGTGTGTGTGTGTGTGTGTGTGTTTTTAATTTGGAGAAAAAGCTTAAACTTATTAAAGGAATTTAATAAAGATTGGAAAATAGCCGCTCCATAGTTAGTATTATTATGTGGTTAAATTTTTTTTATAGTAAAATACAAATAACATAAAATATACAGTTTAACCATTTTTAAGTTCATTTTGTCATTGTTAGATTCACATCATTATGCAACCATCAGCACATCTATCTCTAAAACTTTTTCTCCTTCCCCAACTGAAACTTGGTGTCCACTAAACACTAACTTCCATTATCTTCTCTCTCCAGCCCTGGCAAACACCATTCTACTTTCTGTCCCTTCTAATCTGACTAGGAACCACATAATAAGTAGAATATATAATATTTGTCCTTTTGCGGCCAGCTTATTTCACTGAGCATAATGTCTTGAAGTTTGATCAGTCAATTAGCATGTAGCAGAATTTCCTTCCTTTTTAAGGCTGAATAATAATCCATTGTGTATACCACATTTGGTTTATCCATTCATTCATCAGTGAACACTTGGGTTGTTTCCACCTTCTGGCTGTCATGAATAATGCTACTCTGAACGTGGATGTATAAATAAATACCCATTTAAAAAGTTTTTCCTTCAGTTCTTTTGAGTATATAATCAGAAATGGAGTTGCTAGATCTGGTAAATCCCTAATTGAATAATTTTAGCATTCTGATTTTATTTTTTAAGATTAGGACTTGTATAAAGTTTTATAGTAGAAGATTTAATAGCATATTATGATTCATCTGTTATTAGCAACATAAGGACTGTTGGAAAATCAGAAACCTCAAGTCTGCTGTAAAATGAAAAGTTGTCTCACTAATACTCTAAACAAATAAAATTTCTGCTTCACTTGATTTTTTAAAAAAAATAATAAAGCCTTGTGGTTTTAAAAGCAAGAGTACAGAAAGGCAGAATCAAGTTTAGGCAGTGCAAATACTTAGAGTTGCAACACACTTAATGAAAAAAAACTGCAGCTATGTGTTCATTAGTCACTTAATTTATAGCTTGTGGGTCCTTGTACGTAGTTTCAGCTGTAACTGCTGTGCAGATAACTCCCATGTCACCGTAGCCTCACTCCCTTTGCTCAACCCCAGATCCTACAGCATTCAACCGTTGTCAGGTTTGAGCCAAACTCATTTTTGCCATCTTGGCTCCAAATTTACTATTTCTCCTAGTACTGCATGGTCTTTCGTTTCTGTGTTTGTGGTATTCAAACATCCCATACTTTTTGCATTATGCACTAATGTTCCAACACTTCCCTTTTCATGCTAAATCCAAATGTGTAAGTGAATTGACACGCGGATGATCTATTGCATAGGAGTGAGGGCTGCCAGCCTACAATTTATTTTTACAATCTTGTTACCATCGTTTCTATAGCAGTGTTTGTGTGATTACTTGAACATTTTATTGCATTATGCCAATGATTTTCAACCAGGAATGATTTTGTCCCTCGGGGCACATTTGGCAAGGTCTGGAAACATTTTTGATTGTCATGACTGGGAGGCTGCTCCTTGGCATCTAGTGGGTGGGCAGTGGCCAAGTATGCTGCTCGGTACCCTACAGTGCATAGGACAGCCCCCACAATGAAGAATCGTCTGGCCCAAAATGTCAACAGTGCCGTTTTTCCTTTGTCCTGTTGCCTTCATTCACTGTTAAAAATTGTAACTGTTTGTATAAGCCAGCTTAATTTCTTTCTGTACCAAGGTCTAGATATATATGAAGCAATAAATGAAGCCTACAGAGAGGGATTAGAACCAGATAAACAAGGGTGTATAAACAGAGGATGTTTATTATTTCTAGGGGAAATGTTTCCCCCCTCCCCCTGACCAAGAAACAATCAATACTGGAAAATTTGAGAACCACTTTGAAAATAAAGTACCTAAAGAAAAGGAAAAGAAATCCAGTCAGTTTAGTGAACCATGTCTTTTTGATAGTTTGGCTTTATTCTGTCTCTGAAATTGACCACCAGGCAATTTTTCTGTTCCTTCTCTATGAATGTTTCCAGGACACTCAGTCACTTGTTGGGAGTCCCTCTACCCGTGTGGCACCTCATATTATTGGAGCAGAGGACGATGACTTTGGTAGTGAACATGAACAGGTGATGACTTTTCCTTTCTAAAAAACAAATTGTTAATTTTCTAAGATGTTTGATTTATTGCAAAAATGAACAGTTTCTGAAGATTGAAATTATATTTATAAGGATTTGAAGCTCAAGTCTTAGAACTAAGATTAATTGTTTAATTCCTTGGGTTAATTGCTTATTTTAGCTTTGACCAATAGAAATGGCCTTGCTCTTGAAGCTGATAAGAATTCATTGATTTTTACCTAAGTATTTTATCTTTGGAGAAGGGGGATGTTCTTATAAATTAAAAAAAAATTTTCAAATTCTTGTTGTTTATTGATGGTATATAGGAATGTGATTGGCTTTATTCTTGTCCTTGTTAGTAAGCCCTCGTGATCTTTTAGTAAACTAACTACTTCAAAGAGGTTTTTAAAATAACTTCTTAAAATTTTTCTATGTAAATAACTGTGACAGTTTTTATTTCCTTGTTTACCAGTGTTTATCTTTTATTTTTTGTTATTACCTTTATTTCTCTAGTTAGGATTTCCAGTATAAGGCTGAATCACTGTGGTGAGACAGGGCATCCTGGCCTTCCTGGCCTTATTCTCAATCTTAGGAAGAATGTATTCAGTCATTTATTATTAATATGATGTTAGCCATAGGTTTTTGTAGACACTTTTTTTTAATTGAGGAAGTTTCCTTCTATTTTTAGTTTGATAGGAGTTTTATCATGAATAGATGTTGAATTTTGTTGAATGACTGAGATCATCATATGTTGTTATTAAATTTACATTACATTAATGTAATTTACATGTAACTAAATATAGTGGTAAATTACATTAATTAATGTCATTAGCATTTTGAAACAGCTATTCCTGTTTCATTCCTGGGAGAAACCCTAGTTGGTCATAATTTATTTTCCTTTTTCCAATATTGTTGGATTCAATCCTGTTATTTTGCTGAGGATTTTTGTGTGTGTTTATTGGGGATAGTAGTCTGTAGTTTTCTTTTTTTTATAATATCTTCGGTTTTGATAGTTGGTTGATGCTGAGCTCTTAGATCTGAGTTGAGAAGTCTTAGTCCTCTTACATTTTCTGAAAGAGATTGTGCAGAATGGGTGATTACTTGTTTAGATTAACTTACATGATTCTAGGTTAAGGTCAACTCTTGCTACTTTCTGTGTTCATTGCAGTTTGGAAACATACAAGTATTCTAGGAGTTGTCTTGTTTAAAATTACACAACTCCATTTCCTACCACCATCTCTATGATTAGCCTAAAAGGAAGACACCTATTTTGTTATTAGGCAAAAAGTCTCCCTTTACATTTTTAGAAGTGTTATTAACCTGTTTTTTTCATGTACTGATTTGTAGACCTGTGAGTTTTTTGATAATTCTGGACTTGCATTCTCCCAGGATGGTCTTTCTTCCAACCTGTTCCCAAGAGATTATTTTCAGAGGAAGAGATTCCCATAGCCTATGTTGCTTACAATAAATTCTAGTGAAGTTTTTTTAAACCTTGAATTTTTTAGGAAAGGTCAAAGTGAAACTGGGATAGTCCTATTTAACTGAGCTGACATGACATTTTGCATGTATGTGTTGGTGTTCCTGATGCATATTTGTTTGGTTTTCTAGATCAATGGGCAGTGCAGCTGTTTTCAGAGCATTGAACTGCTAAAATCTCGCCCTGCTCACTTGGCCGTCTTCTTACACCATGTGGTTTCCCAGTTTGACCCTGCCACATTGGTAATGTATTTCACGATTTAGCCAGTTTAGAGTTCTTAATTGATTCAAATCCCATGAAACTGTTCAGTTTCAGCAAGATGGGTAGATAGACTTCTGTCAGTTTCCTAAATTAGATATCAAAGATGATTAAAATGTTACTAATTTTTAAAGGCTTGCTTATATGGTAGTAACCACATTGTTCATGGTGACCTACTTGTTTCAGACATTTCTACTCAGTGAGGATCTAGCAGGTTACATTTTTCATGATTTCTTCCCCATTTCTTTCTCTACTACAGCTCTGTTATCTCTACTCAGACCTATATAAACAGACCAATTCCAAGGAGACCCGTCGTGTCTTCCTTGAGTTCCATCAGTTCTTCCTGGATCGATCTGCTGTAAGTTACCAAGTTAATATTACAATCTTTGCTTCAGTACACTGAATTATTGGCCTCCTACTTCCGGTCTTCCCTCCCATGTTTTTGCACTTTATTGTGCTTTCTGACATGTGTATTATATCTCAATTATTGATTACTCATGACCGTTATTTTTTATCATTTCTAAGTTAGTTATAGGCATATAAATTCTCAAAATAGGTTTTAAGGGCTATATATATAGGTTTATATTATGCATATTTAGGATAAAGGAATGAAAAAGAGAATACAATATATATGTGTATACATAAATATACATATATATTAAGATCCAAATGTTCGTACTTGTATAATTGGACTCTGGTTGGCCTGTTTGAAGTTTGGAGGCCCAGTTTAACTAAAAAGGGATGGAAAAGATCTTACTCATATAAATGATGGTAGATAATAGTAGTGTTTTATTTTACCAATAGAAATCTTAATAAGGTTTTTAAACTAATGTGTTTTATTATTAGCCTTGCTCTAGGATAATTAACAGCACTTAATATGTCTCTGATAATCATGCTGCATGTCTCTAGTCCTTTCATATTTGCAGTTCTCTTAGTTGACTGTTTCACACCTTCTCTCTTTTAAACTCTCCATCAATTCCTCTCCTGTTCTTTTCTCAACTGATGACCTTGCTGTTTTTTGAGAAATTTAAAGCATACAGAAGATAACATCTACCAGAGGTATCACGCTACCTCTGTCATACCTTATGCTTGGCCCTCTCTCCTGATGATATGTAGGAACTTTTCTTCCCCTATTTATCCAGATCGTGTTTTCTTATACCTACTCAAAGATGCTACTCTAGCAAACGTACCCCTTCTCTCCTGCATCATCAGTTCCTTTGTTTTCTGTTGAATCAGTCCTGTTAGTGTGCAGACACGGTTCTCTCTCCCATCTTAAAAACACTCACAGAAACATTTTGGCTCCCTCTCTTCCTCCAGCACTTGCCCTATATTCTTTGCATTTTATTACAAAGTTGCCTCTACATCTCAGTTCAGTTCAGTTCAGTCGCTTAGTCATGTCCGACTCTTTGCGACCCCATGAATCACAGCACGCCAGGCCTCCCTAACCATCACCAACTCCTGGAGTTCACTCAAACTCATGTCTGTCGAGTCGGTGATGCCATCCAGCCATCTCATCCTCTGTCATCCCCTTCTCTTCCTGCCCCCAATCCCTCCCAGCATCAGGGTCTTTTCCAATGAGTCAACTCTTTGCATGAGGTGGCCAAAGTATTGGGTTTCAACATTAGCATCAGTCCTTCCAATGAACACCCAGGACTGGTCTCCTTTAGGATAGACTGGTTGGATCTTCTTGCAGTCCAAGGGACTCTCAAGAGTCTTCTCCAGCACCACAGTTCAAAAGCATCAATTCTTCGGTGGTCAGCTTTCTTCACAGTCCAACTCTCACATCCATACATGACCACTGGAAAAACCATAGCCTTGACTAAACAGACCTTTGTTGGCAAAGTAATATCTCTGCTTTTCAATACGCTGTCTAGGCTGGTCATAACTTTCCTTCCAAGGAGTAAGTGTCTTTTAATTTCATGGCAGCAGTCACCATCTGCAGTGATTTTGAAGCCCCCAAAAATAGTCTGACACTGTTTCCACTGTTTCCCCATCTATTTCCCATGAAGTGATGGGACCAGATGCCATGATCTTCGTTTTCTGAATGTTGAGCTTTAAGCTAACTTTTTCGCTCTCCTCTTTCACTTTCATCAAGAGGCTTTTTAGTTCCTCTTCACTTTCTGCCATAAGGGTGGTGTCATCTGCATATCTGAGGTTATTGCTATTTCTCCCGGCAATCTTGATTCCAGCTTGTGCTTCTTCCAGCCCAGCATTTCTCAGGATGCACTCTGCATAGAAGTTAAATAAGCAGGGTGACAATATACAGCCTTGACGTACTCCTTTTCCTATTTGGAACCAGTCTGTTGTTCCATGTCCAGTTCTAACTGTTGCTTCCTGACCTGCATACAGGTTTCTCAAGAGGCAGGTCAGGTGGTCTCGTATTCCCATCTCTTTCAGAATTTTCCACAGTTTATTGTGATCCACACAGTCAAAGGCTTTGGCATAGGCAATAAAGCAGAAATAGATGTTTTTCTGGAACTCTCTTCCATTTTCCACGATCCAGTGGATGTTGGCAATTTGATCTCTGGTTCTTCTGCCTTTTCTAAAACCAGCTTGAACATCTGGAAGTTCACGGTTCACATATTGCTGAAGCTTGGCTTGGAGAATTTTGAGCTTGCTTTACTAGCGTGTGAGATGAGTGCAATTGTGTGGAAGTTTAAGCATTCTTTGGCATTGCCTTTCTTTGGGATTGGAATGAAAACTGACCTTTTCCAGTCCTGTGGCCACTGCTGAGTTTTCCAAACTTGCTGGCATATTGAGTGCAGCACTTTCACAGCATCATCTTTCAGGATTTGCAAGAGCTCAACTGGAATTCCATCACCTCCACTAGCTTTGTTCATAGTGATGCTTTCTAAGGCCCACTTGACTTCACATTCCAGGATGTCTGGCTCTAGGTGGGTGATCACACCATCATGATTATCTTGGTCATGAAGCTCTTTTTTGTACAGTTCTTCTGTGTATTCTTGCCACCTCTTCTTAATATCTTCTGCTTCTGTTAGGTCCATACCATTTCTGTCCTTTATTGAGTCCATCTTTGCATGAAATGTTCCCTTGGCATCTCTAATTTTCTTGAAGAGATCTCTAGTCTTTGGCTGCAAAGAATATCATCAATCTGATTTCGGTGTTGACCATCTGGTGATGTCCATGTGTAGAGTCTTCTCTTGTGTTTTTGGAAGAGAGTGTTTGTTATGACCAGTGCGTTCTCTTGGCAAAACTCTATTAGCCTTTGCCCTGCTTCATTCCATTCTCCAAGGCCAAATTTGACTGTTACTCCAGGTATTTCTTGACTTCCTGCTTTTGCATTCCAGTCCCCTATGATGAAAAGGACATCTTTTTTGGGTGTAAGTTCTAAAAGGTCTTGTATCTCTTCATAGAACCATTCAACTTCAGCTTCTTCAGAGTTACTGGTTGGGGCATAGACTTGGATTACCATGATATTGAATGGTTTGCCTTGGAAACGAACAGAGATCATTCTGTCATTTTTGAGGTTGCATCCAAGTACTGCATTTCGGACTCTTTTGTTGACTATGATGGCTACTCCATTTCTTTTAAAGGATTCCTGCCCACAGTAGTAGATATAATGGTCATCTGAGTTAAATTCACCTATTCCAGTCCATTTTAGTTCGCTGATTCCTAGAATGTTGATGTTCACTCTTGCCATCTCCTGTTTGACCACTTCTAATTTGCCTTGATTCATGGACCTAACATTCCAGGTTCCTATGCAATATTGCTCTTTACAGCATCGGACCTTGCTTCTATCACCAGTCACATCCACAGCTGGATCTTGGTTTTTCTTTGGCTCCATCCCTTCATTCTTTCTGGAGTTATTTCTCCACTGATCTCTAGTAGCATATTGGGCACCTACCGACCGGGAGAGTTCCCCTTTCAGTACCTTCTCAGTGAGGCCTTCCCTGACCAGTTTACTTAAACTTTCATCCCCCTTGCTTTCTGTCACCTTTCCTGTGTTATTTTTGTCCATAGAATTTATATTTTTTTCTTTATTTTATCTGTCTGTATTCCTGCTCTTGTGCCCTGGATGTAAGCTCCATTAGGGCAGATGTGTTTTGTTCTGTTTGTTCACTGCTGTTTCCCCAAAACTGAGTAGATCCTGACAGAGTGGTCACTGAGATAGTTGCTGAGTGGATTAGTTAGGGTTCTAATTATAATGCCATTGTTTAAAATATTATACATTATATTTATTAAGATGATTTTCTTCAATGAATAAATGACAGTATACTGAAGTTTATATGAACTTGGCATTTCTTAAGAGCATTGTGTGCTAAGGCACAGAATGTGCCTTTAGACCAGGTGATTTCTTGTATTTTGCTGCTCGTGGTCTATATAAGCTTGTTAACATCAAAGTGTAAGAACCCTGCTAGATTAATTTCCTAATTATTCTTTTATGCCACAGGTGATATTATTTCATATAAAAACCCACATACAGAAATGAACATATATATACTTTCTTGCATTTGTGCTAGAAGTACTTCTGGAAAGTTGGCTTGAGCTACTTTATGGCAACTTCAGATAAAGAGAAAGCTTTGAAATCCATTTCAACTGCTCTTCAAATAAATATTAGAGCTCTCTTAATTTTTAGCAGTAACTTATTTTCAGATGTAAAACTTCAGATCTTACATTAATTTTTTTTTTTTAAATTCTGGAAGGATATGACTTCAGTGGGTGTATAATACAAAGTAAATTTGAAGAAGATAATATACTTTCTCCAAATGCAAAATAATTTTTTCTTAGACATTTCCCAAATTAACAGGAGAAAATATCTGGTAATGGGATCACAAACTGCAGTTGTCATGTGAAAAAAACATAACTAAGAAGAAGTTAATTATGACACAGTCATCTTATTTCAGTTGTAAAAACTGCAGATGTAAGGACTAGAGGTTTAAGACTCCAGAGCTTCAACATTGATATCCAGCACTTTCTCGTTGGGAACATGACTTCTTATGAGGGTTCTTTAGCTTTATATACCAATATGATTGGGAATATCATGGTCTTCAGTGTGAGTGTCTCAAATACAGTTAATAAAATTGTTATACATGAGTAAGTTTTTCATATGGTAATCTACATATAGTTTAGGTTTTTACCTATATTGATTCAAACAGTGTGTGACCGATGATCTTAACCAGTGATTCTCGAAAGCCCAAACCAATATTCATTCATTGTAGAAAGCCAAAGCCAACAGGAATAAATAAGGCACAAAAACATTCAGTCATGTAGTAAAACGGATTGTAGGTATTTCCTTTATAACATGATCCTTGGGGAATGGGCTTATTTTCAAGTTCAAACCATAGAATGTTCCAAAGCTGGGAAATTTAGATGGGTGGTACCCCAAAAACGAGCTTATACATGAATATACTTTTAGGTATTCAAGTTTTTTCTCTTTATTTTGTGTAAGTACTGATATGGATCCTGAAAGACCCTTAGTGCTATTTCACTTTTTGTTTGCATTTTTGTTTTAGCACCTGAAGGTTTCTGTTCCTGATGAAATATCAGTAGATCTAGGTAAGTCTGGAGCACCAATGTGCTAGAGGATTACATCTCTGTAGATAGGTAGCTCAGCTCCTCTCTAGAGGTTTTATCTGTTACACAGTGACTAGTAGGTCCTATGAATCACAACAGTAAAAGAGCCTATAATACATTTATGAGTAAATGAAATGTGAGTTCTAAGATTAAAATGCTTAAAATATATTATCTCTTTATCTTACTTCAAGTTAAGTTCACACCAAGTAGTGCCAGTTACAATGCACAGAATGTGCCTTTAGATCAGGTGATTTCTTGTATTTATGCAGAAAAAAGACGACCAGAGCTTATTCCTGAGGATCTGCATCGCCACTATATCCAAACTATGCAAGAAAGAGTCCACCCGGAAGTTCAGAGGCACTTGGAAGATTTTCGGTAAGCCTTGTGGTCGACAGAAGCTGATATGGTTGTCCTGAATTAATTTTCAGTTTAGGTAGGAAAAGGTTATAGATTCCTTGGCATAACATATGGTCTCTGTCATTGTTACTAAAACCTCTAATGAACTTCTGGCGTCGAAAGGTTGGCATGGTCCTGAGAGTGCATGGTCCCCTTCCCTTATGGCTGGCAGGAATTGAGCTTAGTACCTGTCTGTGCCAAGTGTGTCCTTCAAGATATGTGTTCTGTTGAGTGACTTCCTCTAGAATTTTCTTCCTGCAGTGTCCCAGGTGACATGGGCCCCCACATAGAAAATCGTTTCATTTTACCTGTTGCTAGAAATTCATAACTATGGAAACTCCAATGAAGCATCTCCAGAGGGAGATAGTACCCTCTAGGTAACTCAGGAAATTACCCTCTAGGCTACCTCAGGAAATTTCTCCTATTCCCTTTAGGCAGAAGCGCAGCATGGGGCTGACCTTGGCTGAAAGTGAACTGACCAAACTTGATGTAGAGCGAGACAAGGACCGGTTAACTTTGGAGAAAGAACGGGCATGTGCAGAACAGATTGTTGCCAAAATTGAAGAAGTGTTGTAAGTAATAGAAATACATGTAGAAACACCGTCTCTCCTGAGATGATAATTATGTGTAAAGTACATCTGAACAAATTCAGAAGGTGTGTCAGGTTGTTTAGGTAGAGCCGTTTGCCTTGTGATAGTACTGAAGTTTATGCTGATATCGTAAATGACGTTCTTGTATTTCTTTTTCTGGGTATTGCTAAAATGAGTAACTGTAGAATTTCTAACTGATCAAAAACAGGTCGAATACTTGCATTGGCTTTAATTCACAGGCTTTGGAAATGTTTCTTGCTATAAAACATTTATAGAAAGTTGATGATGAAAAAGTGATCCTTGAGGGATCACAGTTTTTCTGATCCATCATTCCAGGTGACAGAGACTTAGAGTTGGTCCCAAAACATTTACTGCGCCACAGGGGCTTCTCTGGTGGCTCAGATGGCAAAGAATCTGCCTGCAGTGCAGAAGACCTGGGTTTGATCCCTGGGTCAGGAAGATCCCCTGGAGAAGGGAATGGCTATCCACTGCAGTATTCTTGCCTGGAGAATTCCATGGACTTGACTCTGTTTTGTTGATCAGTTATCTGAGTTTAGTAACAACTCTTTTATTAAACTGTAATATTTCATTTTAAATGCTTTTATTTTTAGGATGACTGCTCAGGCTGTAGAAGAAGAAAAGAGGTAATGTAACTATTTTTTCCTAGAATTTTAAGGGCCAAAAAAAGAAACTGTCTTTTCTCCTGTCCTAAATTAAGATTTATTTCTTTTAACTTAAAAATACAGACTGTTTCTGGTGGTTTGTATTTTATGTGACTAATATTCTAGTATCTGAGTAGAATCTTTACTGGTCACAGTAAATGGATAGCTCTTTATTTTTCACTTGATAAATTCTAAGACTTTCAGCATGGGGGTTTTGGAAGTCATTTGATATCTTTATTTACCCACTGTCCCTTCCCAGAAGTCTTATTTTACTTAATCCTTTCTCCCCCAGTTCGACAATGCAATATGTTATTCTCATGTACATGAAACATTTGGGAGTAAAAGTGAAAGAACCTCGAAATTTGGAGCACAAGCGAGGTCGGATTGGATTCCTTCCCAAAATCAAGGTAAAACTGGAATAATAATATTGTGTTCAGGTTGCCATGCTTCTTATATCTGACTGCAGGGCTTTCCTTCTTCTTAGTGTTTATTTTTTCAGCAAGTTAGTGCTAAGCATGCCAGCAGGAATAAGATACGGTCCCTGTTCTCAAGAAACTCAAAATCCAGTGAGAAATCCAGACGTACGAACTGTTAGATGATATGAAAAGTGAAAACAGGAGTTTACACAGAGAGCTAGCCTCAGCTTTGTTTCGACCCCGTGCTTTTCTTTTACGGTTCCTCTCAATGTTTATCACTGTTTATGTTGGTAGGTTGTAGAGCTGGATGAAGATAAGGACCTCCTTCGTTTACCCCATCTTTTAGCATAGTGCCTTCAGACATTATTAGTTTAGCAAATATTATTCAAGAGATGAATGAGTTACTTAAAACAAGCTCCCAGTAAATGTGTTATAAAAATACCTTTTACTTTCCAAAATTGTCAGCTCTGGAGGGTTTGAAAAGGCGTCTTGAGTTTGATGTGTACATAGTGCTGTGTGCCAGCTTCCAACGAGTACCCTTTGTGTGTCTTTCATTTACATGTGGCCAGTTTCTTTCAACTTGACCATTAGCATTATGTGTCTCTTATCTCTTTGATTGTACCTTGATTCTAGCAAAGTATGAAGAAAGATAGAGAAGGCGAAGAAAAGGGGAAGCGAAGAGGATTCACCAGCATCTTGGGACCCCCTAGGAGACCAAGCCGCCACGACAACAGTGCAAGTATGTTGAAGTCTGAAATGCCGCATTCTCACCATTCCGTGCCGTCTTTTTATCAGAGGCTCATTCAGCTAGGCTGGGTTGCTGGAGAAAGATGTTCTAGAAATGTTTCCACTGAACCTCTGCTGTTTCTATTCAGTGTCATTTCTAACTGAACCCCCGGTGTTCAGTTAAGACTTCACAGTTGTCATAAGTGTTTAATGGCAGTAGAACATCCCATCAGCTCTTCATAACGTAATTTACTTACCTCTTCTGATTTTGTTGCGTTCACTTTCTGATTGTTAAATTTATAAAACAAAACGTACATGAACTTCACCTTCATGCTTTGTCTTTTTATGCATATATGACTCATTCTCTCCATACTGAAACTGTTCTCCACCTCTTCATTGTGCTTTATTTCCTGATGTCCCTCCACCCTCAGGCCTAATGGAGAGTTGCTCTCCTAGAGAGGGCTACAGGAGAAGTAGAGGTGGTGCTACGGGAGAGAAATTAGGTCCTGCAGTGGTCCTCCCACTGGGCAGCACCGCGTTTGAAGATACTGGCACAGCTGGAGTTGGGGGCGGGTGTTGTGATCCGGCAAACCTGGGTGTCCCACCCTGTGAAGAACCCTCATTCAAATGCCAGTGTGCCCCTTATTGAGAAACACTGAGAAGAAGAAGGAGATCTTTAGAGAAGAGGTTGAGGAGAATGGAAGATTTAACCATCTGTTAAAGGGATTCAGAAGAAGAACTGTAGGAGTTAGGGAAGGAAGAATTTTAGGATTAGAGATGTATACAGCTGTGTGAAGATGTGCACGGCTATGGGGTGCTTCTCATGGTAACTGATGTGCACACTGGTAACAGGCAGGATGGGGATTATTCTGCATGGTCTCTGAGGCATGTCATGATGGAGGAATTGTGAGTGTTAGGGAGGAGTGGCGTAGGGGCTTGCTAAGAGTTCACCGAGCCAGCGGGCTTCATCTTCACTCTGACAGAAGAATACAGCTTTGTGGTGTGTCCATCTCCGTCTCTCGGTATTCCCCCACCCGACCCAGTGCTGGTCTTCTGAGCTCCTTTTCTCATGACCCTTCTTACTCTGCCTCTTCTCTCTCCCCCTCATCTTCTCCCATCTCCCACCCTTTACTCCTCCTCCTGTTTCAGTCTCCCCTGTCTCTCTCTCTCTCTCTCTCTCTACCTCCCGCCTCCTTCCTTCTCTCTTTCTTCCTTACTTTTTTTTCTCCCTTCCTTCCTATCTTTCTATCTCTCTCTCTCTTCCTCACTCTATGTAATTCATGTTATATGTTTCTAAGGCCCACCATGTTCTTTCTAAATTCTTTTCATCATCTTTTTTAAAGCTGTTTTGCCACATGATTTATTAGCCATTGCTTTCTGTTCAGTTGGCAGAGCCATGGAACTACAGAAGCAGCGCCACCCTAAGCACTTGTCCACACCCTCATCTGTGAGTCCTGAACCTCAGGATTCTGCAAAGTTGCGCCAGAGTGGATTAGCAAGCGAAGGAGCAGACATTGGCTACCTGCCAGCCAATTCCACGTCCTCCATGGTTTCAGGGGCCACTCTTTCCCAGGAAGGAGGGAAAGAGAATGATATGGGTGAGCTAATGCTGTCATTCAACTTAGCTAAGCATCAGGATTTTAAAACAACTATACTAAGAAATTGGAGAAGGCAGTGGCACCCCACTCCAGTACTCTTGCCTGGAAAATCCCATGGATGGAGGAGACTGGTGGGCTGCAGTCCATGGGGTCGCTAAGAGTCGGACATGACTGAGCGACTTCACTTTCACTCTTCACTTTCATGCATTGGAGATGGAAATGGCAACCCACTCCAGTGCATACTAAGAAATAGAGGGGCAGATTATTTGAATCAGGACTAAGTCATAGTTTAAAGATTTTAGTATTCTGTAACCAGTGACAAATCTACTCTGAATGGTAATTTTGAGTTATTATCCATTCAGAAAATATTTATGGATTTTCTGTCAGGCATTATCTCTGTAGCAGATGTTAGCATGCGATAATTATACATAGATTTTTGCCCCATGCAGCTTAGCCTTCTGGGGAAGTAGTCATAAATATCATAAATAAAATATTCAAGTTGTGGGGAGTGTTGAGAGAACTGGTCAGACGTTAGAAGCATATACAGTAGGTCCTTGTTGTTTATCTATTTTATATATGGTAGTATGTATATCAGTAAAAATTATTCTGTATTTAAGAATGTTATCAATATAAAATCAATAGAATAAAAACAACAAAAAATAAAAAAAAGTAAAAGTAAGTTAGAGGCAGATATGTTTATGTAGGGTGCATCTAA
Source organism: Redunca redunca (assembly GCA_006410935.1). Taxonomy (NCBI): domain Eukaryota; kingdom Metazoa; phylum Chordata; class Mammalia; order Artiodactyla; family Bovidae; genus Redunca; species Redunca redunca. The sequence continues at coordinate 584,019 of SJYQ01001129.1, read as the reverse complement.
AGAAGACTTTTAAAAAATCTGAGATGCTGGGTTTTTTTTTTTAATACTAAGGGGAAGCCAGTTGAGAGAAAGAGGTTAAAAATGTGGGAAATGGACTATATGACCAATAGAAAAAAGTTTTGAGAAGGAGAGAAGCGATGCTATGCAGAGTATATGTGAAGGGCAAGGTTATTAGCTGAGAGTGAGGATTTAGTGAGAAGGGCAAGAGGATTTAAAGAGTAAAGAAAGATAGAAAGTAATTGTAGGTAATTGAGAAAAGAGCTTATTACCGTATTTCTTCATACTTGTTATAATTGGTTTCTTAAGCAAGTGAGCTGGGAGAATTAGGTCCTTGTATTTGGAGAAGGAAATACCCGTTTGTATTGGTGATTTTGGAAGCAGTTCAGTTTCTGGTATGGCAAAACCAAGGGTGGATCCGTGGGAGTGGTCACTGGGGTGGCATAGAGGGGGTTACTAGTGATGAAGCAGGGGAGGCACCAAGGAGCCAAAGGTTTAGATATGTTTATAGACATAGATTTTGTGGTGGCCGCATTTGATGATAGCATGGAGAGGAAAACTGTGAGCCGGCAGCCAAAGGTTCAGTGTTGCTAGATGGCTCTTGGTAATGACAACATGACATTATTCAGAGAGTGAGCGGCTCAGTGGAGCAAGGGCTTTTTATAAGAAAGTAGGACAATAGTCTAAAAGGAATCATTAGGAAAAAGAAGAGTCGCTGTCTCATCACCCTGCAGCACATAGTGTATGACAGAAACATCAGTCTCTATTTGACGGACCTGAAGCAGAAGACAAAGAAGTAGCAGTGATATTTGTAGAAAGGCCTGGAGGTTCAGTCTTACATGGAATTCTGAAGATGTTGGACTGAGTAATGCCTTAATTCATGGCTGTCGTGTCTCACTGAAATAAAAGAACGGTAGATAATGAATAAATAAAAAGCAAAAAGAGGAAAAAAGCTGAGGAAGAGAAGATATTCTTATTCATAAGAGATTTCCACAAATTTGGGGGAGATTAATGGGCACGAGTGGTTTGATGGATGAAAGGACATAAAGGAAGTAGGAGCCCATAGTTCGTGTATGGAGTCCAAGGTGGGAGCCAGTCTGTCCATTGGAACCCAAAAGAAACCTTGGGCTTATTGTCATTTGAGTCACAGAGTGCGTGAGGAAGAAGTAAAACTGAAAATGATGAATTCACAGAAGATCTATAGTCAAAACGGTTCCATCAGCAACTTCTGATTCTTATATTACAGAATATAAGCAGTCATTCTTGTATCAGAAGAAAAAGAATATGTTCTTTGTTACAGAAGTTGAAATCAGACTGATTATATTCTTTACAGCTGGAGATGGAGAAGGTTATACAGTCTGCAAAAACAAGACCTGAAGTGGGCTGTGGCTCAGATCATGAGCTTCTCATTGCAAAATTCAGGCTTAAATTAAAGAAAGTAGGGAAAACCACTAGGTCCTTCATAAGTCAAATCCCTTATGGTTTTACAGTGGAGGTGATGAACAGTTCAAGGGATGAGATCTGGTAGACAGAGTGCCTGAAGAAATACGGACAGAGGTTCGTAACATTGTACAGGAGGTGATGACCAAAACCATTCCAAAGAAAAAGAAATACAAGAAGGCGAAGTGATTGATTGTCTGAGGAGGTCTTAACAAATAGCTGAGCAGAGAAGAGAAGCGAAAGGCAAAGTAAAAAGGAAAAGATAAACCCAACTGAATGCAGAGTTCCAGAGAATAGCAGGGAGAGATAAGAAAGCCTTCTTAAATGAACAGTGCAGAGAAATAGAGGAAAAACCATAGAATGAGAAAGTCTGGAGAGCTCTTCAAGAAAATTGATGATACCAGGGGAACATTTCATGTAAAGATGGGCACAATAAAGGACAGAAACATCAGGGTCCTAACAGAAGCAAAAGCTATTAACAAGAGGTGGCAAGAATACACAGAAGAACTATATAAAAAAAGTATTAATGACCCAGATAACTGTGATGGTGTGATCACTCACCCAGAGCCAGACATCCTGGAATGTGAAGCCAAGTGGGCCTTAGGAAGCATTACTGTGAACAAAGCTAGTGGAGGTGATGGAATTCCAGTTGAGCTCTTTCAAATCCTAAAAGATGATGCTGTGAAAGTGCTGCACTCAATATGCCAACAAATTTGGAAAACTCAACAGTGGCCACAGGTCTGGAAAAGGTCAGCCTTCATTCCAATCCCAAAGAAGGGCAATGCCAAAGAAAAGTTCAAACTACCATACAATTGTGCTCATTTCATATGATAGTAAGGTAATGCTCAAAATCCTTCAAGCTAGGCTTCAACAGTATTTGAATCAAGAACTTCCAGATATACAAGCTGAATTTAGAAAAGACAGAGGAACCAGACATCAAATTGCCAACATCCATTGGATCATAGAAAAAGCAAGGGAATTCCAGAAAAACATCTGCTTTATTGACTATGCTAAAGCCTTTGACTGTGTAGATCACAACAAACTGTGGAGAATTCTTACAGAGATGGGAATATCAGACCACCTTACCTGAAAAAGCTGTATGCAGGTCAAGAAACAACAGTTAGAACCAGACATGAAACAACAGACTGGCTCAAATTTGGGAAGGGAGTACATCAAGGCTGTGTATTGTCACGCTGCTTATTTAACTTATATGCAGAGTACCTTATGCAAAATGCCGGACTGGATGACTCACAAGCTAGAATCAAGATTGCAGGGAGAAATATCAACATCATTAGATATGCAGATGATAACTACCCTGATGGCAGAAAGTGAAGAGGAACTAAAGAGCATCTTCATGAGGAGGAAAGGAGCGTGAAAAAGCTGGCTTAAAACTCAGCATTCAAAAAGCTAAGATCATGGCATCTGGTCCCATCACTTCACGGCAAATAGATGGGGAAAAAGTGAAAACAGTGGCAGATTTTATATTCTTTGGCTCCAAAATCACTGTGGATGGTGACTGCAGCCATGAAATGAAAAGATGCTTGCTCCTTGAAAGCAAAATTGTGCCAAACCTAGGCAGTGTATTAAAAAGCAGAGACATCACTTTGCCGACAAAGATCCATAGAGTTAAAGGTATGGTTTTTCCAGTAGTCATCTACGGATGTGAGAATTGAACCATAAAGAAGACTGAGTGTGCTGAAGAAAGACCGATGCTTTCAAATTGTGGTGCTGGAGAAGACTCTTGAGAGTCCCTCGGACAGCAAGGAGATCAAACCAGTCAATCCTAAAGGAAATGAACCCTGAATACTTACTGGAAGAACTGATGCTGAAGCTGAAGTTCCAATACTTGGCCACCTGATGCGAAGAGCTGACTCACTGGAAAAGACACTGATGATGGGAAAGATTGAGGTCAGGGGGAGAAGGGAGCGACAGAAGATGAGATGGTTGGATGGCATCACCGACTCAGTGGACAAGAGTTTGAGTGAACTTGGGGAGACAGTAAAAGACAGAGAAGCCTGGCATGCTGCAGTCCATGGGGTCACAAAGAGTTGGACATGACTTGGCACAAGCTAAGTGAATTGTGTAGGGCCATGGTACACAGTTTTTAAGTCCTCCATGGTATTAGTGCCTTGAAGCTCACCTTAGGGGACCTAAAGCCTGACAGTAAGCATGCCAGGGGCTTATGCCACTCAGAGGAGCATCTAGCCGAAAGGACCCTACTTCTACATAGCAGAACAGGAAAGTCAAGTCAGCTGCTAAGTCTTGCATTCTTACAAATGTGCAGCATTACTCACTTTTGGCAGAAGTTACTAGAGTCAAGACCTAAGATAATACATACCGCCAAACCTATTCGGGGCATAAAGAAGAAAATACAAAAGAAACAGAAAAACTGCCACTAGCAGAAAACAATTTAGGGAATAAGTAAGAACTTATAAAAATACCTCCAAATTAGATAGTATTCTTGAAGAAATTAAAGAGGTTATTATATCTAAAGCAAGAATAGCATGTTATGAAAAAGGAGCAGAGACCAAGAAGTCTTAATATAACTGCCACATATAATAACTGTTTTATTAGTTATCAATTGCTTTGTGATAAATTATCCCAAACCTTAATGGCGTAACACAAAAAAAATATTTACTACTTCACATTTTTGGTGCGTGAGGAGCTCAGGAGCAGCTTAGCTAGGCAGTTCTGGGTTGGACTCTCTCATGAAGTTGTAGTCAGGATGTCAGCCAGCCATCTAAAAGCTTAACAGGGCCAAGAGACCTGCTTCTGTGCTTCCACAGGTGGCTGGTGACGGGCAGACTTCATGGCTGAAACATAAGCAAACAGGGGCCTAATCTGAAAGTGACTATGGAGTGTATGGCTTTAATGTAATAAACATGCGATTTCAAGGGACCTAGGAGTTGTCCCATTGGACCAGTAGAAAAGGAAACATAACCCTAACCTAACATGCCTCTTAACCTGGCAGGAATACTATGTATAGGGTATGTTGTGTTACAGGATGTGTACGGTCACAATAATGTAAGTACACTATTTTTTTTTTTCAGACTCTTAGAATCAAACTATTAGGTGAAGCATAGAATATTTTTAGTTGTGGCTGCAGATCAGAATGGAAATGTAAAAAATCCTCTTAAGGATACAAGGAGAAATGTAACTGAAAGACATGAAAGGTAAAAGGAAAGAAATACAGTTAAAGAGAAGGATACGGACACAAATACCTGATGTGACATAGAGGAAAGTTAAGACACTTGATGCCTTGTTGGAACAAATATATATATTATATATATGTAATTCCATCATTTAAACTTAGGGAATAACAGATAACTAGGCCTGGAGAATCCCAAAGACTGGGGAGCCTGGTGGGCTGCCGTCTGTGGGGTCGCACAGAGTCGGACACAACTGAAGTGACTTAGCAGCAGCAGGAATAATAATATAGATGTTAAAGAGTGGGAAGAAAAAAAGCAATGGAAGTGAAAATGGGACGAATAAGTGAGCAAGCTCTTCAGAGAAGAGAAATACGAAGTTATTTGGAGGTAGACCATCATGATAACTAAAATTTGAATGAAGAAGATTGATACTTGGAGTAAAAAAGGATATAGAGAATGTTTCTCCATATCATGTGCTCTTCCTAGTAGTTGCCACGTCTTCTGTTGATTTTTTTAAAGTTGCATAAAAATGATGGACAGGGAAGCCTGGCATGCTGCAGTCTTTGGGGTCACAAAGAGTCAGACACGACTGAGTAACTGAATTGAACTGAACTGAAAAATGATATTCCAGTTTATTTTTTAGTGCATGTTAAAATTTTATGTCAGAATTTTGTTTCTAGCTAACCTGCAGTTGTTTAAGTAAGAATATGACCATAGGTGAGGCTGAAGCTTTCTGGGGGACTGATTTTTTTTTTTTAATCATTGTCCTTATTAACAGCATCCGAATGTCTGACTTTTGTCTTTTTAGGATCAAAACAAGCTGGAGAAATGCCAGCATCTGGAGACTCCTTGGATGGCACTCCTCGTACTCCCAACACCATCTTTGATTTTCCACCTCCTCCATTAGACCAGGTGCAGGAGGAGGAATGGGAAGTGGAAAGGTAATTCAGTGGTGTCTTAGGGGTGTTTAGGACATTGCTTAAAAGTTTCTCACTGTATAGTATGCCTATACTTAGTAGTGTTTTTTTCTACATGGTTTTTTGGGGAAAGAAATAGAATTTATTGGTAGTAAATATTAGATCGGTACTGAAATGTTTTTTAATTTATTTGATATTAAGTCATTGCAATATCCACAAGAATTATTTATCAGTCACTGTGGTTTAACACAATTTTGAATATCTTTGTCATCAATTTTTTCATCACCATTTTATTTGTATGTTGACTGTCTATTCTCCATTGTTTTAGAGTGACTGAACATGGGACACCAAAGCCCTTTCGAAAGTAAGTAATCCTAAAGTAGCTTTCAGTGGGGCATATTTTAAGAAATATATCTTTTTCCCCTAAAGTCCTAGTTTTAAAGGAAAAAAAGCCCCATGCACAAATCTGTTAGATAGTATAAAAGAAATTTTTTAATAAACACAACTATTTAAAAATTTATGGAAGTGTTTATAACACATGTAAACTATTTTGTAAGGGAGGATGACGTTTCAGGCTCTGCTAAGTAATACTTCAGAAATCTGACTGATTGACTGTAACATAAAGACTTGTGCTGTCTCCCATTGTCCATGTGATGTCCTGAAATAGAAATCATTATTTGTTCTTCATTAGGTTTGACAGCATAGCTTTTGGAGAAAGTCAGAGTGAGGATGAACAGTTTGAAAATGACTTAGAGACGGACCCACCCAACTGGCAACAGCTCGTCAGTCGAGAAGTGTTATTGGGACTAAAGCCTTGTGAGATCAAAAGACAGGAAGTAATTAATGGTGAGTTTAATTCGTTTTTGTTATTCACATATATTGAGTTTTATTAGAGTTAAACTAACCCCAAACCTTGGAGTTTGCTTCAGAGTTTATACTCACCATTTGTTTTGAACAGAGAGGAAATGAATAGATGATCCCTGAACTTTCCAACTTAAAAATGCAAGTGATTGTATGATTCTTATTGATAATTTAAAAGGAAAATGTGTTTAGCATTCAAGTTATTTAAAATTCATATCATCATAGATCTTAAACGTGAGAAATCATTGAGACAACACTTGTGCCCTCACTTTCAGGCTCTGTTATTTTTTTGTGCATAGATTATAAATGAGAAAGCCAAGGCTCAGACTAACTAATTGAATTAGTCAAGATCATGCAGCTGGTAAGTGATGGGAAGAAAACTAAAATATCTAGGTCTTCCTTTATCCTTGTGTAATGAGCTTTATTTTACCCTAGCGTATATGACACAGAAGCTGCGCCTATTACTATCTTTAAGTTGTGATTTGAATAAATATACTTCCTATCTCTAGCAACATTGAGACATGGTGAAATTAAAAAGTTTGGCCTCAGAAATGAGAGTCTATAGGCAGGACTTCCCTGGTAGTCCAGTGGTTAAGAATCCACCTGCTAATGCAAGGACATGAGTTCAGTCCCTGGTCCCGGAAGATCGCACACACCATGGGGCAGTAAGCCTGTGTGCCACCGCTGCTGAAGCCTGCACTCTAGACTGTGCTCTGCAACAGAAGAAGCCACCACAGCGAGAAGCCGATGCGCTGCAACCAGAGGGTGGTCCCTGCTTGCTGCAGCTAGAGACAGCCCCCGGGCAGCAGCAGACACCCAGTGCAGCCTGCTTAATTAATCGAAGAGAGTTAATAGGCAAGTTAGATAACATAGAATGCTGTTACTTCTGAAGAGGTTCAGTTCAAAGACTGTGTGATATTTGGACTTACAGTTTTCTACTGTTGTTGTTCTGATTGGTTGGTGCTGGCAACCAGTGGATTTCGGAGTACATTGTATCTTGTAAGTACAAAACAGTTTTAAATGATACTTTTCATTTAGCAGTATTCAACTCTAAGAGCTAGTATATAGTAGAGTTTCACGGGCTTAAGTGACTTCAGAGATACCATATCCTATCAAAATTATAAATAATGATTATATTACTCATTTGGTTCTTAATTTCAGCCAAAGCCTATGTCTGATCTCATTCTAAGTAAGGTAACATTTTATGTTTCCTATTTTTCTACTTAGAATTGTTCTGCACTGAAAGAGCTCATGTTCGAACATTGAAGGTTCTAGATCAAGTGTTTTATCAGCGAGTGTCCAGAGAAGGAATTTTGTCACCTTCAGAACTACGGAAAATTTTTTCAAACTTAGAAGATATTCTTCAGCTTCACAGTAAGATAAATTGACTCTGATCTTTGTTCCTAACATTTCCAATAGATAAAGATTGTTGGTATAAAAAGGCACCATAACAGTAAAATCTTATAAATAAATGTATTCATGTTGGCATTCCTGAAATTCTATAATTATATCTGAGCATAAGATAAAGAAATAATTGGATTTTTGAATTTCTCCCCAATTCCTTACTTCCACCACATCAACTTTTTTTATTCAGAGTATTAACACAGAACTTAGGGCCTAAAGTCAGTGCCTAAGACAAAAAACATAGTTAAAATTACCCTTGGAAATTCCTGATTACTTACATTATATGTTTTTTAAAATATATATTCTGTATAATATATGTATAAATATATTTTGTAAGGAGTGATATATAACATAGAATCCAAAACATTCAGGAATTAAAGTATTTTATGGTTTTGTTGCTTGGAATGCTTGAATGAATACATTAAAAATCTGTCCCTGGTTGTAGTCATCTTGGGCTTTGGAGACAATAGTATCAGTTCCTCCCTTTTTAAGTCACTGTTTCTCCAGGACCCTTACTTTTAGTCTTTCTTTCATCAAGGATGCCATCACCACCTAGCAGCACCCACCCACCGAATAGTTGCCTTTTGCTCCTGTGTGGGTGATCCTGAGTCTCACCAGTGTGATGACACATTTGAGCATGATGGTGTCCATTGCCTGGGAACACACGTTTTGAGAGGAATAGTGGGCAGAGTCACTTGTACCGTTGAAGTTTGTTTTCTTACAAGCATGGCTGGTAACAGATGGAATCTTGAGGTTAAATGTGTATGTGATGCCCCTGTACTGTATATAATGTGCTAGTTTCCACATTATTTTATGCTTTGGCAACTGGTTTTCATATAGAACTAAAAATATGTAGATGTGTAGATGCATAGGAATTATGTCCAGATTTATATTTAAGGCAATTAGAAGCTATGTGGCTTAGTCGCTAAATCGTGTCCGACTCTTGCAACCCCATGGACTGTAGCCCGCCAGGTTCCTCTGTCCATGGGATTTTCTAGGCAAGAATACTGGAGTGGGTTGCTATTTTCTTCTCCAGGGGATCTTCTGGACCCAGGAATTGAACCCGGATATCCTGCATTGCAGGCAGATTCTTTACTGACTGAACTATGACGGAAGAAGCTATATATACTACTCTGAAAATCCTTTTTTAAAAAATTTAGATTCATGATACTACCAGTATCTCAGCCTGAAATGAATGTATGCTTAATTTTTTTTCATTGTTTTTTTCCCCACCTTAGTTGGATTGAATGAGCAAATGAAGGCTATCCGGAAGAGGAATGAGACCTCTGTTATTGATCAGATTGGGGAAGATTTGCTGATCTGGGTAAGGACATTGGCGATTTCATTTAAAGATTTTCATAGGCATTTGATCAGGTTTAACGTTAAGCTGCTAAACTTCTCAGGTATGCAAACTCATTCTTTAATGTAAAGATAAAAAGGGTCTAAGTGCGTATTCTTAATTAGTTTTCTAATAAGTGCCCATTCAACTGCATGCTCTTTTCTCATCAAATTAAAGATAGTAGTTCTTTCTGTTTTAAAGAATGTAGAGTAAAATGGACCTTGATAAAAAATGATTTAACTGACGTGGAATTTTAACTGTCTTTTGTTGTCAAAATCTCAGAAATGTACTGTAAAACACTGGACAATTACAGATTGAGAGCTACAATCACAAAAGCAGAAAAGCAGAAATTACTTAACCTTATTTACAGTATAAGGAAAGAGTTCAGAGACTATAGTAGCTGCTTGGCAGATTGCATTTATCTTTCTGGCTGACTCTTTGTCAGCATATACTCACTGTTCTAGGTGCTGGGGATACAGTGGCAGTCAGAACAGATGAGGCTCCTGCCCTTGTGCAACTTATAATCAGTAGGGGGAAAAGAATAGTCATTATTTCAAGTGTGATTAGTGTTACAAAAAGGAGAGAATACAGGTTATTTTGGAAATAGATAGCAGGGACACCTAAGCTGGAGCATACAGAAAATCTTCCTACAGGAAAGTGGGTTTGATCTAGACGCTTAAAGAAAGTCCTATAGTTAAGCCTATGAGTGCTTTACATGAGTAAAACATGTGATGTGGTTCCCAAGATTTTAACACTGGTTGAATGGGAACTGTTTCGATATGCCAACAGATACTCACTTCACTATGTAGACTGCTTGAGGAAATGCCAAAAGATTTTGGTAATTTTACAATGATAACTTTTAATAAGATTAAATACTGGGAAGTTGACCAAAACAATCTTCATCTTACTCTCTTCACTGATGGTGAGAAGATGACTCAGAATCTACTAATCTAATAATAGGTCTCTTAATGATTAGCCACTTGACATGTAAAACAGGATCAGGGAATCCTAATCCAGTCTCACCTTGCATTTACTGAACTTTCCAAAGCATTTTCTCCTTAGACCCATGCTGGCATTATTGTTGTTAAGGAGACTTAACTTCCTTGAAAATTCAACTTCTTCTGTGGCTACTCTGTGGTCGTGTGACTCATTTTGTTTCTTGATTTCTGAGTTCTGTGGGCTTGGCAGCACACTACCAAACCTGAAATAGAAAATTTGTAGTATGACATAGCGTAGCATCAATTTTCTTCTCCATTTGGATTAAAAAGTTGTGAGTCATATGGATTTAAGATATCAATCTTGATTCTGAAGCAGTTTAATTTACATCTCATATAAATAATGTTTAACACCAAGTGTCAAGTGAGATTCATCATTAATAAAGTACAAAAGTACAGTTGGTCCTCTTGTAATAGCCCTTTGGAATATATAAATATTACATGTGAAATAAAGATACCTCTTAAAAGTGGGACAGAAAATTTATTTTAGAGCATGTAAAAAGAATTGTATTCTTGACCAGTGTGTTTTGCCTATAAGAGATTGAGGGAAGGCAAAATGGACTAACCAGTTTGGTTAGTTGCTGCTAGGTACAAATGGTTAATTTAGGGCAAAGCATTGGCCAGAAATATTAAAAGCAGAAATCGTAAACAGGTGTCTAGATTTATTTTATCTTTTCAAAATAGTTTTGGAGAGTATTTTTCCAGTATTGGCCCCATGAGATCACCTTATATGTACTTTTGCTACTAGTAAAACCACTGTAAAACTGCTTGAGGCTGGGGCGTTGTTTTCTTTTGTAAACCCAGCTACTGTTAGTAATTGCCTGGTACCTAGATTGACTAACATACCAAAAATTCTGCCAGTCTCATCTCTAAATATGTTGAGTGTCATATTTAAAATAAAAATACAGCATTGGAGCAACCTATTAAAACATCACTTTGTATGCTTCGTAGTTGAAGAGGAAAGTACTGAGCGTTTACCTATAAATGCCCTATGCTGTGCTGTGCTTAGCCACTCAGTCATGTCCGACTCTGCAACCCCATGGGCTGTAGCCCACTAGGCTCCTCTGTCCATGGGGATTCTCCAGGCCAGAACACTGGAGTGGGCTGCTATCCTCTTCTCCAGGGGGAATCTTCCTAACTTAGGGGGTCGAACCTGCATCTCTTAACATCTCCTGCATTGGCAGGTGGGTTCTTTACCAGTAGCACCACCCGGAAAGCCAGTAAAAAGTATAATTTTTAGTAAAAGAGGTTCATAGGCTCATGAATCTTCCCTAAGAGAAATTTAAGGGATGGAGCTCCACCTTCTGCGTAGGTGAAGGAGAGGTGATTTAATTTTATTGTGACCCAGAGAAGGTATGACCTGCCCTGGATTTCATAAGTAAGAAAGTAAGCTTGAATCCCAAGGATTTTCTTCCTATAGCAGTAAGACAGTAATTTTTGTGAAGGTGTCAGATTCTAAGAAAATCAAATTTTAATCTCAGTCTTTAAGCATTTCGTGTCTCATATTCCCCAGGTGTCAACCTTTCTGTCAGATTTAGAAGTGGGATAGACTGAAAAGGTAGTAAGTTGTGGTAAGCTATGAACAAGAAAATTACTAGACGATGATCAAAAAAGGTGTGGATACATCAGAGTCAGAAGTTTTTTAGTGGAGAATCCTTGATAATCCCCATTAAATATGTAGATTTCTGCTGCTTATCACTTGGGGATACTGACTGGGATATTGGAAGGATTGTGGCTGTCTCTCATTTTGCCTGGCCTTATATAAGCTCAGTATCCCATTCTCTATTGTGTTCTTTGTGTTCTTGGCACAGTTCAGTGGACCCGGGGAGGAAAAGTTGAAACATGCTGCTGCTACCTTTTGCAGTAACCAACCCTTTGCCCTGGAAATGATCAAGTCTCGCCAGAAAAAGGATTCTCGATTCCAGACTTTTGTGCAAGTGAGTTGAGTGAGTCATGTAACCCCTCCCCTGAAAAAAGGCAGTTTTTTGGGGGGTCAGTTACAGAATGAACTAGGGGAATTCTAAGACTAAAATTTTGCATAAGGGTTATATCTGTGTTTACATCTTTAAAGCCATACATTATCTCTTAAATTACTGGAGGATATAAAGGTGATGCTGTAATGGTGAATTATAAAGAATATATGATGGGATTAAAATATTTGACATAGAAGTTCACATTGCCTTGGAGATACTGGCAGGAAGTGGCCATGCACACTATTGAAATAATACTGTCAAAACATGAGAAGGGCCTTACAGCCAGCCCAGAGAAGAGTCAGACAGCAGTCATGCTTTCTGGGCTTTATATTGGTATAGATAACCATCAGTAAACTAGAGCCCACAGGACATATCCAGCCTTTTCCCTGTTTTTATAAATAAAGTTTTATTGGAACACAGTTTATTTTGTATTGCTGTAGACAAATCACCACAAATGTTGCAACTTGATGCAGATGTATCATGTCACAGTTTTGTAGTTTAAGAGTACAAATACAGTTTATCTATGTCCTTTCTTCATGCTTTCATCAGGCTGAAATCAAGGTATCACTTGCAGCTGCAGTTCTCATCTGGGACTCTTTAAGCTCACTAGTTGTCAGCAGAATTCATTTCCTTGTAAATGTATAATCGAGAACCCTGTCTTGCTGTTGCTGGTTAGCAACTGCTCTGGGCTCCTAGCAAATGCCCAAATCTCTGTGCTACATAGCCCCTGTAGGCAGTTTATAAGATGTGTTCTCTTCCAGGCCAGTAGGAACGTGTCTCTCTGACAGAGCTTGCTTTTAAAGACTCCTCTGATTAAGTCAGCTTCACCTAGAACAATCTCCTTTTTGATTGACTCAGAATTAACTGATAGTCACCTAATCACAAGAACCATCATATTGATAGGTTCTGTCCACACTCAAGGGCAGGGCGTGTGTTATACAGGTTGTACACCAGAAAATTAGAACCTTGGAGGCCTTCTTAGAACTCTGCTGCACAGAGCCAAGTTCATTCCTTTAGGTATTGTTTCTGGCTGCTTTTGTGTTAAAACAGCGGAATGGAATAGTTGTGACAGAGACTGATGGCATTCAAAGCCACGTTTGGCATATTATTGAGAAAGTTTGCAGACCTCTGTTACAGCTGAGCTGATACATCTATATTTATGATCTACTGTGCCTACTTGGAGTGGCAGATAGCAGATTAACTGATTGATTAGCTTTTGGTAGGAAAGCCAATTATTGGAAAACATAACTAGATTTTCTTAGTATGTAAAGATAAAACTTCTTTCACAGGAAAGCAGTTCTTAGAGATGATTTATGGATGTTCTCAATCCTTGCTTAAACAGATAGCACAGAGCCATGTGCTGAGTGATAAAGGCTACTTATATGATTAAAGGAGAAAACAGAAGTGGAGTGTGCCAGTGGCATGTCCTGGCAGGTTTTAAGTCTTGATTTAATAACCAGAACTGTGATGCTGAAGACATTTGTATGATGAATATATGGTGCGTGTTAGGTAATTATAGTCCTAATAGGAATTACAAATTCATTTATTTGCCTTTAATTTTAGGATGCTGAGAGTAATCCACTGTGTCGTCGTCTGCAGCTAAAGGATATCATTCCCACTCAAATGCAGAGGCTTACTAAGTACCCTCTTCTCTTGGACAATATTGCCAAATACACAGGTATAATATTCTCACTGAAATTAAAGAGCTTAAGAACAACAACAACAAAAACACATTTTGCTGAATAATCTCTCACAGCATCCTGGTGTCTGGCACTTTGAATTTCCAAGTAGTATGGCAAAATATTCTAGCAAGATTCCAGTTGTCTTCAGGCTATTTGATTTAATGTGCTCCATTAGTAGCTCAAGCACAGGGTTTAAGCAATCTATGGATCATGGTTAAATCTGGCTCACACATATTTTTGTAAGTAGAGTTTTATTGGAACATAAATCAGCAAGTCATGCTCACTTGTTGAAATAGTGTCTCTTGACTACTTTTGCTGTACAACAACAGGGTTAAATAGTTGTGGCAAAGACCATTTGGCCTGTAAAATATACAGAAAAAGTTTACCAATACTTCCTCTAGCATGGATCATCATATTTCCTTTGGTGAAGGCCTATACCAGGTTGAAGAGATGTTTTATATCTATGGACATGTAAGTTCAATCAGTGTATTATCACTCCAACTCTCTTGTTTTAAAATATGAAGTGAATCTGAGTTTCTCAATTGAGCTTTAGGTTCTTATACTTACTTAGTTCTCAATACTTCTGTGCAATTTAAATGCCTATTTCTTATGCCTGGGAGTTTGAAAATATTCATACACGTTAATTTTTGTACTTTAATATATTCAGTATAATTGAACTATTGTTTAGAGGATTATAATTTTAAATATTCTGATTTGGTATTCTTACCAAAACATAGCTTCAACACAATCTCAATACATTTTGGTGAATTTCATCTTCTTTTGCTGATAACAAGTATTGTAAGTTATTTTCTTTCTTTAATCCCAAATTTAAAGAAACTTATTTTGGAGCTATTTTTAATTATTTTATCAAAAATATTCTCTAGTCAACTGTACATAATCTTGTAGGCTGTGCACTTTGAAATTGCAAGGAGAAAGGAGTCTCGTTTATATAAGCTTACAATGTGAATGAAATCCGCTTCTTGGGGTGCGCGTGATACTTGATATAAAGCATCACTCCTCACATTTGATTTCTTTTTAAAAATTAGTATTTATGCTTAAAGACTGTGATAAGAAGTCTTACCCGTCCCAAGACTACCTAAATTGAGATTCTGCTGTAGGTTTTTTATCCTGCTATAAAAATATTCAGGGTCTTAGTATGCTTTCATACTGTTGAAATAAAGTGGTATCTCCTTTATATATATATATATATATATATGCTTATATTCTTTTCTGATTTCCTGCATTTTACATTTTGGATTTTTTCACCATATTTAGAGTGGCCACCAGAAAGGGAAAAGGTGAAGAAAGCTGCAGATCACTGTCGTCAGATCTTAAATTATGTGAACCAGGCTGTTAAGGAGGCAGAGAACAAGCAGGTAAGAAGGAAAAAGCAAGAAGACACAGGTTGACAGTGAGAATAAGAATGTTAAATTAGTGTTGCCCAGAGCCTGTTCAGTAACCCTTGTAGCTGTCGTTACATAATTGAAGGGCGGGACACGGGTTACCTGTTCACGTAGTAGGTGGGTCCAGATCAGTTTGTGGTAGGACATAAGAGTTGTATTTGGCTCTCTTGAGCATCTCTAGCTGCTTGTTTGCTCATTCATTCAGTCTGTTGGTAAAACTTTGGAAAAATAGGAACTTTGTTGTTTGTAATGTAAAATGTTATAACCCTACAGGGAAAATTAGAACTTTATATATAAATTTACAAAACACATATTCACATGTTCATCCTTTGATCCAGCATCCTCTTCTTAGTGATCTACCCAAGAGAAATGAAGATATATGCCCATAGACTTCTATTGGAATGTTCGTAGCATAAACCAAATGTAGTATAGTCATAAGCTGAAGTAATACCAGCAATAATAGGTGAATCTCACAAACATTATTCTGAGTGACACAAACTGGACACAAAAGAGTACACATATATATATTCTGTTTAGTGAACTTATAAGACCTAGCTAAACTAATTTACAGTGGAAAAAAATCAGGAAACTGGTTTGTCACTGAAGATGTTGGGACAGATATTAGCTAGGAGGAAGTATGAGAGAGCCTTCTGAAGTGATGGCCATATTTCATATCTTGATAGGAGTTTGATTGCATAAGTATATGCATTGGTAAAAGCCCATGGAAAGGTACACTTAAAATGTGTACATTTCACTGTATGTAAATTTTACTTTGAAAAAAACAACTATAAACAAATATTGAACTCCCATTAATGATATTGAGCTCTTGTTAGCTCTGTTAATGATAAAATGTTTAAAGTGTGCTTATATCTGTAACTTATTTTGAAATACATCCAAAATATCAAATGGATTGATGAACAGATAGAGGGATGAGTAGATGGACAGATACGTGATAAAACAGAGCCGATGTTAATTGTGGAATGTAGATGAGTATATGGGCATTTACTATATGCATATTCAGAAATATTTTATAATCTTGGGAAAAATGCATGTACCCTTTAATCCAACCATTCTTCCTCTGAAAGTAGATCCTAATATACATGTCCATTAGTAAGATGTAATTCAACTATAGTTTTTTCACAAAGTTGGATACCACACAGCCACTGAAAAAATGAGCCCATTCTCAATTTGCTAATGGAACCATCACCAAGATATATTGATATGACGCACACACAGAAATGTGTATATGACTGTATTGTTATTTTTGAATAAGTTGTACACATATGAAAATATTATGTTACCATATATTTCTTTTAAAAAGGGTATATCAACATATATCATGCAGAGAGGCAAGCTAACTTATATCCACATGTGTTATTTTTTGCTTAGAATTTTCCTCATGGGCTACCCAAGAAATGGGTATTAGTGATTACTTCTTTAGAGAAAACTTGGGGTGGGGAAAGTGTGGACAAGCATAGAGGGAGACTTACTGTTTTTTGTGTGCCTTATATTACTTTCTGAATTTTGTACTATGTACGTGACTTGCTATTTAGAAAGTAAATACAAGCTAGTTAGAGGCCAGAGAGTTTGAAAAAAAGATTGGAAGAGCTGAAGAGGTGGAAGGAAAACCAGGAGAGGGTAGTGTCACCAAAGCCGAAAGAAGGGAGTGTTTTAAGAAAGAGTGAGTTGTTGCAGAGCGATGTTGCAGAGTGCTCAGTAAATGTAGGGGGAGTGTCTGCATTCGATTAAGTAACAGGGACGTCACTGACCTCCAAAGGAGTAACCTTAGCTCCCTCTTCTCTAATTTTCAGCGCTTGGAAGATTATCAGCGTCGCCTTGATACCTCTAATCTGAAGTTGTCAGAATACCCAAATGTTGAAGAGCTCAGGGTAAGAGATGGTGTAATCATTACTTAAAAAATAAAATTTACTGAAGACCTGGCAGATGATTAACATCTCAGTGGGAACATACATCACCTGAAGGAGTTCTTATATCATAGATTGTCTATACTGAGGATTGTTTTCTTCCTTTTAAATGTCTTGGTCTGTGTGTAAAGACTGCTTTCGTCTTTCATCAGAGGAATATTTTGTGTGAAACTAACTTTTTGTGACAAGAATTTGTAGGAGACTAAGGAACATTCCTTACTGTTAAATTTAATTTTATTGTACTCTATAGTTTGAGTAAGAGTAGGGCTGTTTACTGTTGGAACTTTCCAGATTTTTTAGTTAAGGAATATAATTATTTTTCTATGAAGCTCTTCCAAAGCATTAAAGTTGAAACCGTTACTGGAATGATAGTAAAATATTTATGAATTGCTGTTTCTCGTACGTGGAGTTTTTGTGTTAATTAACTTCTGAGGATTTTAAGTCTCTCTTGTACTGTTTCACTGGTTCCTTTTGGCAGATTTATTTGGTGACTATTAAAATAGACTTTTATGTCCTACATAACAGCTTATCAAAACACATGCTGATATGCTGAGCTTCCTTCCAGAAGACTTCCAGAGACTTAAGAGTTTTCTAGAGCTGCTTATACTAAAAGATAATTCTCTCAAGTTATTGATATTTAGAGCAAGCCTGAGTACTTCCTGGACTTCTATGAATGCTGTCCTTAGAGCTTTTTTTGGAACGAGAGCCTAGAACTCAGAGACTTCATATGCATAAGCCATGATCTAGTTAGTTATGCATAGAAAAAAATAAAGAAGGGGGTTGAGACTCTAGGGACTGAATGTTTGCTTCATTTTTATTAGCTGTTGTCATCTGTTTAGAGTAAGATTGGGAAGATTTTACTCTTGGGTGTTTTTCTACAAGATGCATTTTCCTTTTTAGAATATTTTATGTAGCTTATTTTAACTGGATTTTTATTCTATTCTCAATAGCTTACAGATATCAATAATAGTGAATGTAAATGATGCCTTTTATATTAGGAATTTCTTGAAAGGAGACACTATGGAATATCATCTAAGTGCTTGGAAATAATTTGTATATAATTCTCCTTACTTTGGCAGAATTTGGATTTAACAAAAAGGAAGATGATTCACGAAGGCCCATTGGTTTGGAAGGTGAATAGAGATAAAACTATTGGTACGTGTACTGTCTGCCAATTTGGGGGAGAGCAGAGAAAGAAAAAGAATAGGAAAGTTTCCTTATGCCAGAGAAAAGACATCCACTCACATTTTTCAGTTACAGCAGTTAGCAGTGGTACTTTGTGTTATTTATACATTTATAGAAAATCTGCTTATGTTATTTTTTTACATGTGAAATGTGTTACATATTTACTTAGGAATGAAGCAGAAAATTTTGTCATTATCCAGTCCTGTCTCCATTGTTGTATGCTGATCAGGCTAAGCTTCTTTTAAACTTCTCTATCTCAAACTATCTGTGGTGAAGAACCATTGTTTTTTTATTTGTTGTGATACTTTAAAAATGAATTATTAAAAATGAAATGAAAAAACACAATAGCAAGTCAATTTTTAAAATTTACTAGATTTACCAGAAATCAGTTTTCTATGTCAAATTGTTGTAAAGTTTATAAAACACGTCTCAGTTTCTATACTAATCACCTTTTCCTACATTTTTATTTTTAGATCTATATACATTGCTGCTGGAAGATATTCTTGTATTGTTACAAAAGCAGGATGATAGACTGGTGTTAAGGTGTCACAGTAAGATTCTGGCATCTACAGCTGACAGCAAACACACATTTAGCCCCGTCATCAAGTTGAATACGGTGTTGGTTCGACAAGTGGCAACAGGCGAGTATGTCCGCTGAATGACACTAATCTCCAGGTGCATCGTGACATTGCATAAGACACTCAGTGTTGTATAAGTTGCACAGCTGGCATGGAGTTCTGCTCCTTTTATATTCTTACACAGATCAAGTGAAATGCATTTACTGCCTAGAATGTGAATTATGAGTTTATATCCCAAAATTATTTAGGATGCTTCGATTCTGTGAATAATTTTTCACATTTAAAATTTTTCTGCATATTACTCTGATCTTTATTTCATGTTCAAATCAGTGAAGGTGGTGAATTGGAGCTAATGCCATTGAAAAGGCTTTCATTGTTTTGTTAGTTTCTTTAAAACTTCAAGAGTTTATTTCGGCAAAAATTTATTTGGATTAGGCAGCATCTAATATAGCAGACAGACTTGTTTTTTTAGATTTTTTTTTTTTTGAGAAGATAAAATATTTATTTGTTTATTTTAAATTATGAAAGTATGATAACACCTTTACCAGAGACTTGGCAAATACAAAGCAAAGTTACATATGGTTCCACTATATATTATGATTATTTTTTTAAGTAGATAATTTAAGAGTTTTAGTTGGAGTTTCAATATCAAACTCAAAAATTAATAGAATGAACAGACAGAAAAGTAGAAGGATATAGTAGACTGGAAAAGCACTGTGACCCAATTCAACATAATTAAGATTTATATAATTTGCACACAACAACAGGATAGAAATTCTATTCAAGTTCCCACAGACTATAAACCAGGAAATACTGGAACATATCCAAGGACATATAACTGGGTGTAAAATTTTATGGTCTAAAGGTATTGAATCATATAGAGTCTGTTCTCTTATCACTGTGGCATTATATTAGAAATCAATCAGAAGGTATTTGAAAATAATGCTCATATTCTCAAGTGCAATGTGACATTTACCAAAAGAAATACTGAATTTAGCCATTGACAAGGCTTTCCTCTTTTGATATGGTGGGGGAAAAAGCAAAAGCAGGAGAAGTGGGTATGGTTTAGATATTTTGAAAAATCAGTTTAAGTTAGAAAGTTACACATTAACAGTACTAATAATGAAGATCCCTTTTTAAAATTCTTAATTCCATGGTGGTAAGATACATTTATGACCTCGTTTCGTCAACACTTACTGAATATTACCAGCTAGCCATTTAGCAAAAGGGCAATGTGGAATAAATGCAAAAATAAGTTTAGTTCAATAACTTAGATAATAGACACTTTTTTGTTTTTAATAAATTACTGTGGAATTAGTGTTAGCTTTTATAATCTTTTGTCTTATTAAAGTATAATATATATATAGTATAAGATAAAATAATTTGCAGAATTTTTAAGTTGTATTTGATGAGTTTTTACTAAGTGAATGAGTGTCTACAGAGTGATCATGTGTAACCTTTACTTACATTAAGATGCACAATAGTACCAGCACACTAGAAACATCTTTCGCAGCCTCTGTGGGTCATATCGTTAGAGTAAATTTGTCTTGTTTTTTTCAGATAACAAAGCTTTATTCGTCATCTCCATGTCTGATAATGGAGCCCAAATTTATGAACTGGTGGCACAGACAGTTTCTGAAAAGACTGTGTATGTACTGGACATAGCTACCTTGCTCTATTGTGTCTTATTATTCTGAATAATATTCCACAATCGTAACCTTGCTTTTGTAGTAGGACTTTGAAAACCATAAACTGTATGGAAACAGATACTTCCTCTGTATTCTCTGAGAGGTGTTCTTTTAAGAACTTGTTCTTTTAGATAGCTGTCTCTTACTTGGGCTTCCCAGGTGGCTCTAGTGGTAAAGAACCCACTTGCTAATGCAGGAGTTGTAAGAGATAAAGGTTTGATCCCTGCATGAGGAAGATCCCCTGGAGAAGGGCATGGCAGCCCACTCCAGTATTCTTGTCTCTTACTTGGAAAAGTATCTTTTCTAAAGAAAAAATTCTAAAAGTGTCAAGTGAAGTTTTTTTAATGGGTAGTGTATCCATAATGTTGTTAGGTTTTTCTTTAAAGTATAGAGTTTTTATCATTTCTACTTAATAGTATGTTTCCAGAATAAAGATAACCTCTGGCAGAAATAGGGTTTATTTGTTGGTTGGTTTGGCTTGGTTTCTGGTATAGTTCGTTGTTTTTATTTCTGCTGTCTGAGTATATTTAAAATGTGTTTCGTTTTCCTTTCCCTTCTGTGTGTATTTTGTGCTGTTTTCAAACGTGCAGCTGGCAGGACCTAATATGTCGGATGGCCGCATCCGTGAAGGAGCAGTCCACAAAGCCGATCCCGCTGCCCCAGCCGCCGCCGTGCGAGTGAGTGTGCCTCTGCTCCTGAGTGGCATCCGAGAAACGATGGATGAGTCTTAACATTTTGTTGCAATGATCTCTAGGCACCTTGTGAGGCTAAAAGGTTATTTATTTATTTTTTCTTCTGTAGAGGAGACAATGATGAAGAAGAACCTCCAAAATTAAAAGTGGAGCATCATGACATTTCAGTCACTGGTCTGCAGAGTCCAGGTAAGCTGTTCTGCAAAGTTAACCTGGAGGAAAGTGGTCTACATGTTGGTTAATAAAATGTGAAGAGACTCTTAACTGCTTTGGTTTATGCAGGTTCTGGCATCTGCTGTTCTCTTTAACAGACTCTGCTCATGCACCTGCTGTGTGCCATCATAATGCCACCCTAAGCGCATGCATTTTACTTCGTGGACAATCTCTGTAGCTCATGCGGTTATTTTTTCCAAATATTTTTCTGGGTGCTTCACATTAAAAGTTTTGCTAAGATATATTCTACTTTCTCTCTTCCATCAAACAGACAGAGATTTGGGATTAGAGTCTCCTTTAATGTCATCAAAACCTCAGTCTCATTCGCTGGGTACCTCTGGGAAGTCGGAAGTAGATGACCTCTTTGTGGCTGAGAGACAGTTTGCAAAGGAGCAGCATGCAGACGGGACACTAAAGGAAGTCGGAGTGAATTATCAAATCACAATCCCAGATCCACACTTGTCTGTCTCGGAAGAACGGTGGGCGCTGGATGCACTAAGGAATTGTGAGTTCTATTCATACATTAACATAGATATCCTTATTAAGCACCAGAGTTCTATAATGTACCATGCAACCATTTAGGGAGAGTCAAGAAAGTATAAACTATGAATTTTCCCTTCAAGAATTTTACAGTCTAGTTTGGAAGATGACAGAAAACTTTCCCCTACCTTCTTAAGTAAATAAGCTTTACAGGTATGTCAAAATTGATCTGGTTTGGGTGACCAGAGAAGGGAGGCATTAGAAATCAAGAGAGCTGTGATTACTACCTTGAAGAATGGGTAAGACTCAAAATAGGTATTTATTAATAGGAGAATAAATAGAAGTCATTCAGATAAGAAGAATGGTAGGACCAAAAGCAAAAAGGCTAAACCTCTGAGGGTGTTCAGAGTGCAGTGAGTAGGGCAGCTGTTCTGAGTGGGAGACCACACAAGCCAAAGGAGTTGTGGGGCAAGGTTAGAAAGCTGGAGGACACTTGGTGGAGCCCAGCTGTTGTGGACCCTGAAGACTAGATTGAAGGGCAGCACCCCACAGAGTTCTGAGGACTGTTTCAAGCTACAGATATTCTTCTGTTACCACAGCCCATTCTACACACACACACACACACGCACGCACGCACTCATGCACGCACGCACACACACACGCATGACTGGGTGGTCCTTGCCACTCTCTTAGCTATCCCCCAACCTTTCCAGCATCACATGTCTCAGGTGTACCGGAGGAAGGGAAAAAGGCTGGCTTCAGAGAACCATTTGAAGTTTTTAAGCTGCAGTGTATGTATTAGTAATGAAGAAGAATACTCTGGCCGAGAGCTGCAGAAGGATTTGAATGGAAAGAGGATTGGTGTGGTCTGGGCTTGAGGCTAAATGGGTTTGGACTAGAATGGTGTTAGAGAAATAAAAATGAAGTGAGGAACCAACAAATACTTAAAACAATTGGCTTCTTTGGATGTGAGGACAAAGGAAAGGGAATATTTAGAGATAATTTGTTTTCTTGTCAGAAATAAAAATTAGAAAGGACTGCCACTGCCCACTGCTACACTTTCTTTTCTTCTTCTTTGCTTTGCTGTAGATTGTGGGCTCAATTTTAAAACATGTTGAGATGTAGATAATGAACAGCAAGCCGTTTAAGAGGAAGGATGAGCAGGAGGTTGGAATTTTAAGACTGGAACTTTGGAGGAGGTTAGGGAGAAAGGTGGCTCTGAATGTCAAAACCATATGAATTCATAGCATCTCTCAGGGAGTACTGCAGAACAGAGAGACAGAAGGTCAAAGACCCCAGCCCATGTGGAAACTTTATTTAAAGGGAAGACAGAAATCAAGGTAGTTGAAAGTAGGGAATTGGTCAAGTCATTTAAGACTTACTTTATTCTAGACTCATTGAGTTAACAATGGTAATGATTTCTGATGGTTTCACTAACATTGCTCCACTGACCTTCTCATTGAGTGGCCTCACAGCATACACTGGCCCATTTAAAATTAAATTGGTTCTGTTTTCAGCAACCTAAGGAAGCTGTGTTACTTAGTGAGGTCATTTTTAAAAACTAATAAATATTTCCTTATCCTTTGAATTATGCATGGTACCAAACATTGGAATTAAATTTACAGGCCAGCTTTGTTTTCTTTGTCACCATTTAAGGAGATTCTTTGAGTTATTATAGATGATAAAATAAATGTTCTGTGTCTAATAAAATTAGAAAAAATAATGCCTGTGTAAATAGTGCCTGCTTCTGGAAAAAGCAGAACTTTTAGATTCTTTTGTTTAGGTTAATACAGCTTTTCTACATCCCTTTAAGAAGTACCTTGGGGGTATTATTCCAGTTATATGGAAGAAAAAGTGGAGGCAGGCATGGTATTGGTTATTTAACAGTTTTAAATAGGAGAATAATAGGAAAATCTCCATTGAGAATTCTTCAGGTTTTTTTTTTTGTTTTTGTCTAGTTTAATGTTAAATTTTCTCTAGATGGTGTTTTATTTCATTTTCCAAACCAAACAAAAAATGATTGTGTGAAATTAATGTTTTCTATTGTATGTTAGTAAAAAGGTACTGGCTTTAAGAAAGAAATTATAATTCCTCTAATTTAATTCTGTCTGTCTGAGGTTATGTGAATGCATGTGTTCTCCCCACTTCCTAAATCTTCTAGTGGGTTTGTTGAAGCAGCTGCTGGTACACCAGCTGGGCTTGACTGAGAAGAGCACTCAGGAAGACTGGCCACATTTTCCAAGATGCAGGACAGCCTCTCTGGGGGTGCAGGCAGACAGTGGAACCCAGAACCCTGAAAATATTAAGGCCTGTCATCCCGTTGAAGCACAGATGCCCTTTAGAACTGGAACTGGTGACATTTCAACTTGTTACAGTCCACGGACTTCAACTGAATCTTCTGCTCCACGGGATTCAGTAGTTCTGGCATTCCAAGAGAGCCAGGCAAGTGACATTTTAGTCATGGACCACATGATTATGACCCCAGAGATGCCTCCCTCAGAGCCAGAAGGGGGTCTTGATGAGAGTGGAGAGCACTTTTTTGATGCCCGTGAAGCACATAGTGATGATAATCCATCAGAAGGTGATGGAGCAGTTAAAAAGGAAGAGAAGGATGTTAATTTGCGCATCTCAGGCAAGTTCCTTTCACATTTAAACTTTGATTTCGATCGTCGTTATTTGTCCCGTGTGCTGAAATCGATGTTGCTTGGATATCCAAGCGTTATCTCATGTATGTGTCTGTGTGTCTGTGTATAGTGTCTGTTCTTTCATGCAGTAAATACTGTCTCTGCTCTATGCTGGACCCCATCCTAGGTCCCGGGAGATGTAACAGTGAATAAAACAGAAAAATCCACTCTTCTCATGAAGCTTCACCACCACTTGGGTGGGGAAAGAGTAACAGTAAATAAGTTACCAAATAAATCGATGTCAGATAGTAAGGATGATACAGAAAAATTAAGTCATACTGAGGGGTGCAGACAGAAAGGATAACGGACAGGGTGGTCAGGGAAGAAGGCCTCTCATGAGATAGCACTTGAGCAAAGACCCAGGGGAAGGGAAGGAAGACGCTGTGTGGGTGTCCAGGAGTAGAGTGTTCCAACAGAGGAGGTGAGCACACAGTCTGCAAGGCCAGAGCAGACATTCTGTGGTTAAAGAGCACAGGCTGTGGAAGAAAATGGTGAGAGATGAGGCCAGGTAGGTATTTGACAGGGAAAGTGGTCATAAGATCATATAGGGACTCGATAGTTTTCAGCTTTTAGCTTGTAAAATGCTAGCAAACATGAAGTTATTCCGGGATTACCAGGAATGTTTGCTAAGTGTAGCTTTAATCTGAAGTAAGAAAATTCTGATGTCCTGAAAACGTAACTTGGAAATTTGGGACTTAATGGCCTTTCCCCCTCTTTAATAGCTTTTAAGCTATTTCAGATGTTAAAGAATCCTCTGGCAATGCAGGAGACCCCAGTTCAATTCCTGAGTCGGAAAGATCTGCTAGAGAAGGGATAGGCTACCCACTCCAGTATTCTTGGGCTTCTCTAGTGGCTCAGCTGGTAAAGAATTTGCCTGCAATTCGGGCCATCTAGGTTCCATCCCTGGGTTTGGAAGACTCCCTGAAGAAGGAAAAGGCTACCCACTCCAGTATTCTGACCTGGAGAATTCTATGGACTGTATAGTTCATGGGGTTGCAATGAGTCAGACACGACTGAGCGACTTTCACTTTCACTTTTCAATAGCTTTTAAAGGTGTCAGCATATCACCCCACATTATTTTCCAGTGTGTTGGAGGTGGCGCTAACCTCTTTAACCTGTCCTGTCTCTGTCCGTAGGAACCTATCTGATCCTTGATGGCTATGACCCGGTGCAGGAGAGCTCCACAGACGACGAGGTTGCTTCCTCGTTCCCCCTTCAGCCTGGGGCAGGCATCCCCTCTCTGGACTCTGGACACCAGCAGCAGCCTTCTCCCCAGAATGCTCATTCTGACGGGGCTGTTTCACCATTCACCCCAGAATTCCTGGTCCAGCAGCGCTGGGGAGCTATGGAGGATTCCTGTTTTGAGATCCAGAGTCCCTCTGCTTGTGCTGATTCACAAAGCCAGATCATGGAGTACATTCGTAAAATAGAGGCTGACCTTGAACGCTTAAAGGTACCTCGGACTTCATCCTTAGGAGTCGGATATAAGAAACACATTTAACAGAGAGGAAGTGTAGAGTGATCGACACGCTGATGTCAGTAACCTCGCTGAGGGTCTAGATTTGTGTGTTTTCTCTGACCATTGTCTGTGAGTAGACCTGGATGAAAAACTAAGGTCAGCATTGTTTTATCTGGTTACACATCACAAGAGCAGAAAAAGTTGTACTCTATAAACTGTGTGTGTATGGCTTTCAAAGTTTAAGGACCTGAATACATTAGGGATGATTGGCTGACCTCCATGAGAAAATGTGAGCAACAAGCTGAGATAGGTGGAGTTTGTGTAGTTAGGAGTCTAGGCTGGGAAATGCCTTAACGTGCCGTCACCTATTAATTGTCTGTGAATTGTAGGGTGATGTTGATAGTTTCCCAGATGCTGTGACAGAGAGAAATTGTCTCCAGTGGCTCCAGTGTTAATCTAAAGACCTGCCTATGAGTAGGGGTTCTGTAAATGGGCAGTTGAAGCTGTCACTGTGTGAGCCATCACTGCAGAACTGACCTGTGTGGTCATTTCTGACAACAGGACTCTGTAAGTCTGCCATCCGTAGGCATAGGTACCAGAGCCCAGGTGTTTTGTCATGACGTTACTTAGTAGAGGTTTTGGGGGCAGAGTTCAAAGTGTTCCTAGTCTCTTAGCTAAAGATTGGTCTCCCTTAGTTTTTCTTTCACCTTCATGTGATAGGTTTTCCTTTCTTTGTAGGGTTACATATAGGGATGTCCTGTGGCTGGTAAGATTCTAAGAGGCCATCGAGGGCACGTTGGCTCTAACTTAGTACATGCCACATATGGGATCATTTTCAGGGCGACTCCAGGGCAGGAGGGAATAATCACTGCTAATAGTTGCCCTGTCCTCTACTTTCTTCTGCATGGGAACATTTTAAGTTATTCACTCCAGGGATAAACAGGTAAAAGGAAATGAAATTTACTTCTTTGTTTTCCTGTTAACAAAAATTTTAATGATGTTAATGTTAAATTTGACAGCTTAGACCTGTACTATGCAAAAGCCTTCTTTCCTATTTTTGAAATAAAGTTTTTTTTAATGATGTTTGAATGGAAAACCTGTGGGTTTTATTTTACAGAAGGTGGAGGAAAGTTACACCATTCTTTGCCAAAGGCTGGCTGGATCAGCCCTCACAGACAAGCACTCAGGTGTGTGAATGGCTGTGGGTTTCTGACTCAAGAATCATCCTGCCTGAACAGTCCCATTGAATGAAATGATTTATTAAAGTGAAAACCTTGTGAGATTCTGTTTCATCTCTGGTCTTTAAAAAAAAAAGATACCTGTTTCCGAACATCAATGCCTCAAGCAGAGGCCACCGTCTGCTGACTCGGCTCTTCCTCTCGAAGAGGAGCTGCAGTTGTCAGTCCCCACGGCACCCGCGTTCTGTCTGTCTTCCCATTAGCAAAAGCGAAAGGCAGAGCTGCAATGAGGGGGCTAAACCGAGGCTGCGCAGCGGTGGAGGCAGGCCCTCCTCGGGTCCTGCTGTGCTTTCCTGTCTCCCGGGGACCACAGACGGTTCCCGTGTTCAGTGCAGCAGTCTGTAGTCCCTTGCCTTCGTTCTTTTGAATGAGGCTATTCCCATCCAGAAACAAAGATGTTAACAAGGTCCACAGGTTTCAAATATACTCTCTGTGTTAATTTTATTTTTATTTAAAATTCACGTGTGTATTTTTGGCTGCGCTGGGTTTTCATTGCTGCGAGGGCTTTTCTGTAGTTGCTGTGAGCGGAGGCTACTCTAGTTGCAGCGCATGGACTTCTTATTGTGGTGCCTTCTCGCTTTGCAGAGCATGGCCGCTAGGGTGTGTGGGCTCGGTAGATGCCGCGCGCAGATCTAGAGCACAGGCTCAGTAGCTGTGGTGCACAGGCTTAGCTGCTCCTTGGCATGTGGGATCTTCCCAGATCAGGGATTGAACCTGAGTCTCCTGCATTGGCAGGCGATTTCTTTACCACTGAGCCACCAGGGAGGCCCTCTCTGTGTTAATTTGAACTCATTCTTTCTCCTTAATTTGACCTCTACACCTCTTTGTTCTTCCCAGATAAAAGTTAGAGCCACGTGTCCTGGAGGTGACTGCAGGTTGTTGGATTTGAGCACCAGCCTTGTCTCACCGTGTCCTGGCTCCAGTGTGGACGCTGAGAGAGAGTGTGACGTGTGACAGAGGATCTGCCTGCAAACACCCTGGGGGAGCCGTGCCCCCTGGGGCCCAGAGCAGGACTGGGTCTTCACAGCCTGGCAGCTGCACAAGTCTGTCTGCGAGGGGACATCCGTGCTCTCGCCCTGCTCTTCTCACTCTCAGAAATCCATTTTGATTCAGAACAAAAACCAAATGTATAGAGCTTTGGGTGTAGAATATGAAATTTTACTTAGACTTAAGAAAAAGAGAAAATCAGATGTATTTATTTGACTTCATTCCGTATTTGAAAGCACATTTTAATTTTTATTTTGCCATGTTTTGTTTTAATTGAGTAGTGAGAGTTTTAGCCCTTTGTATTTAGTACACCCAAGGATTGACTGCTCCTGAAGCAAAGAGTTCAGGATGGGGTATCAGGAGGTGGCTGGAGAGGTGAAGAGGGGGAGGGAGTGGGCAGAGGGGGGAGGAGCATGAGGTCTCTACCGAATGATGTCCCATGCCCTCTGCTGTCCCATAGGCTGCTCATCTGAGGGTCCCCTCAAAAGCGTACTCAAAAAGTCCTCTGCCGCGACTCCTACAAGCAGAGGGCTTGAGCTTTGTGCTCCCAGGTGGGGGGCTTCCTCCCACCCGAGGCCAGCACCTCTTCTCTGTAGCTGGGATCCGCTCCCGATGAACAGGAATCCTCAATGTACTAAATAGCAGGCACTTGAAAATGGGTGTGTTTTCTTCTATCGTCTCCTTTTCTGTTGAGGGTTGGGATTTGGGAGGGAGAGGAAAGCAAATTTTATTTTCTTGACTATAAATTTGTTATCCTTGGTATTGTTTCATTTTTATAATTATACATTAGACCTTGGCACTTGTGTAAAATAATCCCTGCCAGCTGAGCAGGAAGCGAAAACAAACAGAGATGCTTCAGGTGGTGGCAGGGGTGGGGGCTGCTGAGGAAGGGTGGGATGGGAGCGGGTGAACGTGTGGGAAGGTTATGTAACTGAATCACTACTGAGTTGAACAATGGCTTTCATGAGCCACGGGTACTGCTGATTATAAGGCCAGTAAAATTTTAGTACCTGGAGGTTTGACTCTGATTTTTGCACTGATGGTGCCAAAGGGCTCTTAGAGTTTGAAAAGAGAGCCAAGGGTGGAGTGGAGAAGGGTGCGGTGGAGAAGGCAGAGCTGCTTCAGCCAGCTCCAAAAGCACATCCTCAGACTTCACTGCTGGAGCTTTTTCCACACTGGTGCATGACTGACCTTAAAAATTGCAGACCAGAACATACACTGGATACTGCAGGCAAGGCGTTGGGAACTGCCTGCTCTAGAATGAATGGTAGCCCTGGCAGCACCCTCCAGAGGAGAAATGTTTCAGAACTGTAACTTGAGAACTCCCTTCAGTTCTGTTGGCTTTCTGTGGTTTTCTTTGTGCATCAGGTATATATTAATGTGTTTTGAAGTATTTTTGCCAATCAAAAATGAAATCATTTGTCAAATATTACAATTCTGTTAATACACAAGGAGTTGATCCACTGCTCATGTCTTTCAGTAGTACCCTCTGAACTCTGTGGGTAGTTAGGATGTAATTTTACTCTCCCTTGCCATCCCCTCACCATCTGCCCAAATATATATATATATATATATAATATATATATAAATTTCCCCCCATCATAAGTGGTAAGGATTCCCAACTGCATTTATAAACACCACTACAACTTAGCAAAGCTCATCTGTGTCCAGATTCTTGTTTCTGTCTTTCCAAAAGTGATCTGTGTTTTTAAATAGACCAGCTTGGATTGTTGGACCTCATCTATAAATTAGAATTTTATTTTGATTTATAGCCCAAGTATAAATTAAATCAAAATGGGATTAAAAATTTTAGAAGCAGAAGCTAATATATAAGTAAAGCTTGGGACTTGAACTTTCTGTATCTCTTAAGAGAAACAAGTAGAAACCAAATGGTTACATTGTGCTGCTGGAAATAATGTAGTCACTCCCAACTAAAAGGGGTACCTGTAGTTACTTGACACTAATACCATCAGTGGGCAGTTAATCAGAAGAAAGGTAAATACAAACAGAACTTTCATCTTAACTTCCGATAGTACAAGGTCATTGAATAATTCCCTAGCACTCATTTATTTAAGAAGATTTGTGTGTTAGCAGAGTTTCAGTTTCTCTTCTGGTTCAGCCAACCCTTTGTCCTTAGCAACTATTTGCTTTTCTTTTTCCTGAAGTTTAACCTCTCCTTGGAACAAAAACAGGGCTAACTGGAAAAATATTTTGACCGTTGCTCTAGTACCTCCAAATAAATTCGTATCTAGATCTTCAAATGAAGCCCCCAAATGAAATCTAATTCTGAAAAGATTCCACGATTTTGAGTTTTCTTTTTTATCTCACCAGCCTCATGTCTTCCTCCTCCTCCTCATCCTGGCCTCGCATGCTCTCCTTTTAGTATTTTTTTCCGTTTTGTCCATTATAATCACATCCATCCTACTTTGATGCTATGCCTGCCTTTCAGGACAATGGAATTAGGTAATCTCTGTTTTGGGGTGAGACTGATGACTGTCAAAACCGTTTTCTTGAAGTTGGTGACTGGAAGTTGGAATCACCTTGCATGTGGAAAGATCCAAGGACGGTGGACAGAGCCACCTTCCCAGAGCAGGAGAGCTGGTTTTAGCTATCGTGACCTGCCGTGACCCTGTGCTCTTTCTGGTGGCCCTAAGGGTTCCCTTGCTATTAAGTGGCAGATTACATTTGAGGTGTCTCTTTCCTTTTCAGAGAACAGAGTTCAGCAAGGCAAATCAATAAACCCCAAAGTGCTTTAATTTAAAATCAGGATCACTGCCCTAGAAGTCGTACATTTTGTGTACTTTAAAGCCAGCTATGAAATGACTCGGACTGCTTGGGTTATCTTTGGCTATTAGGACCTAAACTGTAACTATTTATTATAATATGCTACAAAAAAGGTGCTTTATTGCTTTCTTTTCCCTGAAACAACTTTGATCGACTGTTAGAAAGGATGAGTCCCTCTCAAAAATATTTTTTGTTAATTTGTCCTTGGAGGAGGGTGGGGAGCTAGTGTGATAGTAGAGGAGAAAAGCCCACTGTTCCTGTATTTTTGAAGCTAAAGAAAATAATTACATCTCCTGTGAGTTGTCTTTCGCTCGCATACTTTTTTCTTTCTGATATCATTAAATTCAGTGTCTTATGTGGAGCTTCTGTATTTCAAACTGGAAGCTGTCTTCTTTGAAGGTGGTATATGATGTAATTTTGAGCTACAAGAGCTTTGGTCAGTCTTTCCTTCCCTATATATCACAGGGGGCAAGGTTCAAAACTGTGTACAGAGGATCTCAAGATAGAAAATTAAGCAGGACCTTCCAGTCATCTTTCTGCTGGTTAACTTTTTATTCCCCAGAATTACAATTCCTGTTTTGTAAATCATGTTTTTTTTTCCTCTGACTCCACCACTTTTCAAAGTGATCTGCATAATTATTCTTTCCTCAAGAAAAGAGTTCCTTTGCCTTGTTCTTCTCCACTGGTACTGATGGTTTTGAAAATAAACTGGTAGGAAAAAAAAGTGTACCTCCTAGAAGGAAGCCCTGCCCGCCATTTCCAGGTGCCAATGGCTAAGCAGGTGTGCCGCAAACATAACTGTAATTTGTGCACACTGTGGGTCACTCTTAATCAGCCTCTTCCTACTAGAGCATTTTATTTTCCTTGTTCACCGTACAATCATGTACTACTCTTTAACAGAAATTACTTTTAAAGAAATCTGGAACTATCTTAAAAAAAAAAAACTTTATTAATAATCATGTATTTTTACTGATCACATTTTGAAATGCCTAAAAGACTTTATTGTTCTAATTATCCAGATGTACCTTTGTAAAATAGCTCTTTTATGAATTAGCTGATAAGGCTGTATGTTTCTGGAACAAAATATTGGTCATCTAAAAACTCTGTTTTCTGGGGTCTGGGAAAATAGAAGAATGAGAATTCAAATATTAAATATGCTTAAAGGAACCAAGTATGTGACTTTTTATTTACATTCCTGTTGATTTGTCTTATTCAAGTTATCTTAGAGAAGTTTTGACACCAAGGAGGCCATAATCTCACTGGCAGTGACTGTCAAACATCTTCCTGCTGGTCAGAGCATCTTTACTAGTGAGACCAGCCAGTTGATCTCTGTAACATGTAAACTTCCATGGGGACACTCACAGCTGGAATTGCCCCAGCATCTGGGGCAGCGTTGTTTGTTTGTTTTTAACAATTTTATTGGGATATAATTCACTTACTGTACAATTTACTCATTTAAAATGTACAATGATTTGGGGCCTATTACATTATTGTTTTTTAATGGTAGTAAAATATATATAACATAAAAACTTTAAATGTACATTACTGGGGTAAATGGAGCAGCTTTTATGGCTTACTTAAAGGTAACTTTGGTTTAATGCTACCCTAAATGAAGTAAGACGTCTTTATTACCATTCTTATCTCGGGTGTTGGACTTCCTAAACTACCAACCATTTCTATGCTTTTATGGATCCCATTTCAACTCTTCCATTTCAAAACCTTAAGTTTTAAGCTTTGGGGTGTGTGGGTTTTGACATAGAGGTGTAATTTGACTTATTCTTGAGATATTTTAAGTTTCCAGTCATTCAGCGTGTGTTTGATAGCTCTAATAAGCATAATAATAATAAAAAATGCTTCAGTGGAGTTCTTGGTGGCATAGTGGTTAGGATTCTGGCTTTCACTGCAGTGGCCTGGGTTCTGGTTCAGTACCTGGTTGGGAAACTGATTGTGCAAGTCGTGTGATGCCGCCAAAAAATAAAAATGCTTAGTGTTTTGTAGATCTTTTACTTAAACCTTAAAAAAAAATTAAGTCAGATGTACTTTGCAGAAATTAACCTGTCTGTATAAGCTCTGTTTATAAACATAACTGATAGAAGAAGTAGATACCCGTACCTTCTTACAGGAATGGAGAAGGTCAGACTTGTCTTTGCATGTGAGCATTTACTTCCGCTTTTTGACTGGTTCACCAAAGTTTTAATGCCAGCTTGAAAGATAAGAGGATCTGTCCTCTTAAAAAGTTTACTTTTCAATTGAAACTTTATATCTTCCACTATGATGAAAGTCATGAAACATTACAGATAATTAGCTAGATGTAGGTGTTTTCCTTTTTTTTTTCTGTAATGGCAAGTGTAATTCTAGAGGCTAATTAAAAACACTTCTTGATTTTAGCTGTCAGAGAATATGATTGTTTGCCACTTACCATTACTAGTGATACATCATCATTCTCTGGGCATCAGCCAAGGTCTTGGTTTGAAATTATTTAAGGTAGGTAGAGCTCTTTCTATTCCAATTTTTCCCCCTCATTTGATTAGGGTGCTATTGGAACTATAAGGCTTCCTTTACAGAATTTTATTTTAGAGGATCCCTTTTTTTGTATATATGACCATGGGGCTTCCTGAATACATTCTGATCAATAACAATAATTAGGGTACATATTGGTGATCTTTTCTTCTCTCTGTATATTTTAAAATTTATCTTAATTGAAGGATAATTACAGTATTATGATGGTTTTTACCACACATCAACATGAATCAGCCATAGGCATACATGTGTCACTTCCATTCTGAGCCCCCTTCTCACCTCCCTCCCCACCCCATCCCTCCAGGTTGTAAGAGCACCAGCTTTGGGTGCCCTGTGTCATACATCAAACTCCCACTTGGTGATCTTTTTAAATATTTTGGAGAAATGTCAATACAGAGAAATTTTTCTGCTGTCATTATTTTAAATATTGAAGGCAGCAGGATACAATGTGGCAGTTCGCAATCTTTTTGATCTCAGAACCACTTCATACACTTAAGAATTATCGAGGACCTTATGGAGAAACTTAGGTTCATGTAGATTATTATAGCTATCAATATCTACTTTATTAGAAATTAAAATGAGAAAATATAAGAATGAGAAAAGCAGTAACAATACATTTTAAAATGATAAACCCATCACATGTTTTTATAAAGAATTCCTGTATTTTCCACAATAAAATTGTAAGAGCATTTAATCTCTAAGATCTGTCATAATAGAAGGCAACTGAATCCTAGTATCTAGGTCTCTGTGGAGTCTAGTATAATACATTGTTTTCGTTGAAGTAGATGAGGAAAATCTAGCCTCACCCAGACATATACTTATAAAAGGGGAAAAGAATAGCTTTTTCAGATAATTTTAGATACTCTTTTTTGATAATACTAAAATTGATAAGTAGTGATTTTTTTTAAACAGCTGCAGTGTGGAGTCTGAAGTCCTATCAATGAAATTGTTATACTTTGTTATGCTCAAATCCATCAATCCATATAATACTTTAAATGTGTAAAGAATGGAATGTTTTCCCATGCATGATTTTATAATAGCCTGTATTGATTATTTGGAAAATACTGGTTTACCACATTATTCAGGTCTTCAAATGTTAACACATTTCTTTCTATATGTCAATCACATTTGTTAATAACAACAGCCAGTCTCATCAGAAAAATCTCAGTTTCCAAAGTTTTTAATTTTTGCTTGAAAGCTCACATTTATCATTGGCAACAAATACAGTTGTTTTCCTTCCAATAACAGGCTCTCATTTTCATTTTTGAGAAAATATCTGCCAGATACACAAATCTGAATAGCCAACCTGTCATTCTTTTAAGTTCAAATAAGAAAAAAAGTGGCTTATCTAGCGTCCAACTCAAACAGTTGCACAAATCCTAATACTTCTCCTCCAGACACAGTTGTAGTGCTTTTGTGTGTGACAGAGGTGCTTTATGCATTTTTCTCATTTTATCACAGAGTTTTCACAAGGTATGTACTCAGGCATTGTGATTTCATAAAGTTTTAAAGTTGTTACTGCTTCATCAAGGGCATTCCAAAGAGAAACTGACAGTGTTAGTACTGTACATGAGTGGCAGGAAAGCAGTGATTCTTAGTGAAACCTGGTGTCACTGCCTGGATTTAGGCTGAGACCACCAGCAGATTCACGTCCATTGCTTTTGCACCATGAGTGCAAAGTTAACATAGTGAAAAGGCAAATGGTGTCTTAGTAGTGTCATGAAAACAGTTTGATTCCCTGGACCCTGTGAAAGGGTCTTGGAGACCCCTGAGGGCTTGCAGACCATACGTGCAGAATTGTTGACGCAGTAAAAAGGGCCTGGATGTAGATGATGTGGGTTCAATTCCAGCTTTTCTCCTTACTTGCTGTACAATCTTGAGTAGATTACTCTTTCAGTTTCTACCTTGTAATTTGTAAATTGGGGTGGATAAAACTTATCCTGGGCTTCTCTCGTGGCTCAAATGGTAAAGAATCTTGCCTACTATGCAGGAGACCCAGGTAGGATCCCCCTGGATCAGGAAGATCCACTGGAGAAGGGAATGGCTGCCCACTCCAGTATTCTTGCCTGGAGAGTTCCATGGACAGAGCAGCCTGGCGGGCTACAGTCCATGGGGTCGCAGAGTCAGACACAACTGAGCAACTAACACACTTATCCTCAGAGAGTTGTTAGAGGAATTGGTAAATGAGAAATTATCAAATATGTGATTGGTCTCTCTCCAATTTGTTTTTCATTGTAGAATTTAGTACTTAAAGCAGGAAAGGTAAAAAAATGATACATTTAGAAAATGTAAATGTATTTTACCAATATAACCACATTTCATGTTTTATAATGGTTTTGTGTGTCTAAACCCTAGGTTCTTAAGGTGTGTGGTATGTGTGTGTATTTTTAAAGAATTGGTTGCTGACCTCTATAATAATATACTTGTTTAATCTAATTGTTCTAAATGTAAAGAAAGAAAAACTGCAGTTTTAAAGAAACCTATTTATTGGAAGCCTGTGTATTATGCTGTTTTGATGCTCCTGTTATAGGGGGTGGATTGTGGTGGTAGACATTCCACAAACTTCAGTAATCATATGGGATTAGTGGTTTTCATCTTATCTCCTATATGTGATGTGCTAGGATTGGGGTTAGGGTTACTACTTGGGTTTATCTTCCAGTTAAAGCTAGGTCTTGGTGGTTTTGAAGCATGTTTATTCTCTTAAAAATACATGAGCTGCTCTCATTCTTTTTAATTAATGAGACACTGAGTTGTATTGTGGTTATTGAATGAGAGTCTTATGTTTTTCAAAAAATGCACTGATGGCCATGTCTAAAAACCATGGATGATTTTCACGTGGAAATCATGATAGTACTTTGAGACGAACTTTCTGGAGAATCCAGATCCTATACCCAGACATCATGGCCTCAAGTCCCTGGTGTGGCAAGGTTTCTGAGATGTCTCTACCTTTCATCCTATCCTTAAGGAGAGGGCCATAGATAGGCCCAGGAAGCAGGACTACGCCCAGGAAGCAGGACTACGGCAAACTTGAGTTCTCTCCACTCCCTGCTCTATTAGCTGGTTGTCTAAGCTAGAATAAGTCCTTACCTTATCTGGGCCTCTGTTTTCTCAGCTTACGCTGAGCAAGTCTGTGAAATGGATTACACTGAAACATAGAGACAGCTTACCTCTTGCTTACTAGCTATTCTCAGGGAAGCTCTGTGCTTTCCCCACTGTATATGTTGTTCCGAATAAGAGTATAATTTTAGTATCATTCACTGAAGTCTGTCCCTGGATGTTACTTTTTCTTCTGTTCTTTGGAGTATTTATCTAGTTATTTTGATAGCTTCCTCTCGTTCAGTATTACCTATAGTCTGATGAAGTGTTATCATTTTTATTTTGTCCGGATCTTGCTGCCAGTTTATGATAAATTAGGGGCTTTTCTCTGAAAGATCTGACATTCCCAGTTCAGAGGAGACTTTCTGAGCAGGCTGAGGGGAGACTGATAGATCTTATCTCCATCTCATCTCATGTCCTGAGCCATGACTTATTCTGGGAGGCTCATGAAACTTACAGAATTTTTAAAAGTTGAGTGCCTATAACATGAGCTAGCTGGATTGATAATTCAGCAAGCAAATGTACTGTCAGAAAAACTGGTCCAGCCAGCAAGGATGAGTCCCAGAGAACTTGGAAGCTTTCATGCAATCTTAATATTTATAAACTAACAAGGACAAAACTGTTCCTATGCCATGCCACCTACTGAAACTAAAAGACTCGAATATTCTCGACTTTTTTTTTCCCTTTTAGAAATTGTGCACTTTGGGATACATTCTAATCTGCTTGGCAGTCAGTGACATTTAGCTGCAATACATATAGAGCCTGATGTTTGCTTGTTGGGAGCAGGGGGAGGGGGACAAAGATCTGCATTCTAGGAGGAGTGTGTGCGGAAGGCTCTGACTCTTCAAACATGAGTTTTGATTGATTAACTGATAGTCCCAACTTTCTTTTTCCTCTTTCGGGAAGATCTGAGCAGGAATCTACCCTGAGCCAGAATAGCTAAAGAGTTGATTGATTAATTGGTGAACTTAGTCCCAGCTTTGTTTCCGAAAACAAAGACTTGGAGGAGCAGAGTGTTTGAAATGGCTTCAGGAAAAAAAAAATAAAAGCTAGGCCTTAGGGGAGGGAGGCTAGGGATCAAGCTCATTTGTAGTATTTGTTATGAGGGCCTGTGATTTTTTTCCTTTCAAATTTTTTTTTTTTTTTTTTTTTAGGGTTTATTTGGCTGCATCGGGTCTTGGTTGTGGCACACAGGATGTTCGTTACATCATACGGGATCCTCCACTGTGAACATGCTCTTTAGTTGTGGCGTACGGGCTGCAGAGCCCACGGGTTCAGTTGCTCCACAGCATGTGGGATACTAGATCCCCCACCAGGGATGGAGCCCATGTTCCCTGCATTGCAAGATGGATTCTTAATCACTGGGCCACCAAGGAAGTCTCTCAGAATGTCTTTTTGATTTAGCCCTTTCTCTTCTCCCACTGTGGCCAGCTCACTTTGCCATGCGTGTGAGTGTCTAAAAACACTGTGAGAACCACCTTATCATGCCCTCCCGTCTGCCACACACAGCTACCCATCTGGTTTCCCAACACCACTACCCTCATCACAACACTTAACCTGCCCAAGAAACTGCGATGGCTTTACCGTTACTGCTGTACCGAGATTAAACTCTGCTTAGTGTCTGAGATGTTCATGGTTTATCCAGCTAACCTTATTCTCCTCTACTCCCCGCAATAAACCTGCTTCTCCAGGAAGGTTGGCCTCCTCCCTGTCTTCCTCATCTGGCATCCAGGTCCTGCCTTCGCTTCATTGTCTGAAATGTAGCTGGTCCTCCTCTCTGTCTGTATCTTCAGCTCCCGCTTATCAGTTCCTGAAACTGCTAGTTACTGTCCCCTTCCCCTAACTCTTCCTGAGATTGTGGTTTTTCCCTTGTATCCACCTGCCCCCCGCCCCCATTTCCAGTTAGAGGATGTGTATTTTCAGGAGCCAGATGTACAAACATAAGGGTTCCACCATGAGTGTGAAAGGATAGCTACAGTTTATTAATACAAACTATGGGATCAGGTGGGCTTCCCAGTTAGCACTAGTGATAAAGAATCCACCTGCCAATGCAGGAGATGCAAGAGACACAGGTTCAATCCCTGGTTCGGGAAGATTCTCTGGTCAGAGGAGCCTGCTGGGCTGCAGTTCACAGAGCTGCAGAGAGTGGAACACAGCTGAGCAATTAAGCACATGCATGTGCTCACTTGACCAGGTGCCGCACACTTTATGTATGTTACCCCTAATCTTAACAGGCACCCCAAGAGCTAGGTGTTTCTCTCCTGTTTTAATAGGTGAGACAACTGAAGCTAGGTGATTGTGATGTTCCCAGAGGAACAGCCAGAATTCAAGGCAAGATCTGTCTTCCACCAAACCTTGTCTTTATCACCCCCCTGTGGAAATAACTTTTGTCCTTGAAAGTATTTACAATAAAACACTGAAAAGACAAATACATGAATATTACTTTTCTATCTTTCTCCCTTACTAAATTGTGGTTACTTAAATTGGACTAAGAGGTAGCATTTTGCATGTCATTTAAGGTGTTTGATCTTGGCAGTGGTTTGGACATAGTTGAACATAAAGATGAATTCAGCAACTGAATTACACTGAGTAAATACAGAGTAGAAAAGGGAGAGTTAGGAGTCAGACTAGAGGAAGGCTACTGCAATATTCAACAGAGACTTCAAATTGGTTAACTGAAAGAATGGGGGGGAAATGGTATAGTTAAGGTAGAATTTACAGATGTTGATATGTCAATTAATAAACAAGAGGGAGAAGCTTTTAAAAAAAAAAAAAAAACAGTTTTAAAAACTTATGGTTACCAAAGGGGGAAGGGAGAAGGATAAGTTAGAAGGTTTGGATTAACATATATGCACTACTATATATAAAATAGGTAACCAACAAGGCACAATGGTAAAGAGTCTGCCTGCCAGTGCAGAAGACACAGCAGACATGGGTTCGATCCCTGGGTCAGGAAGATCCCCTGGAGCAGGAAATGGCAACCCACTCCAGTAATCTTGCCTGGAAAATTCCATGGACAGAGGAGCCTGGTGGGCTACAGTCCTTGGGGTCACAAAGAGTCAGACACTTCTGAGCAACTAAGCATGCAACCAGCAAGGAACTACTGTATAATAAAGGAAAATCTACTCTCTATTTTGTAATAACCTAAAAGGGCAAAGAATCTTAACTGAATCATTGTGCTACACACCTGAAACTAATACGATATTGTAAATCAACTATGCCTCAATTTTGGAAAAAAGAAAAAAGGGACTTCTCTGGTGATCCACTGGGTTAAGACCACGATTCCACTGCAGGGGGTGTGGTTTCAATCCCTAGTTACAGAACTAAGATCCAGCATGCCCCCGTGTAGTGTAGCCGAAATAAAATTTAAAAACACACATTAAAAAAAGATGGTTTGGGGACTTCCCTTGTGGTCCAGTGGCTGATTCTCTGCTTCCAATGCAGGGGGCCCAAGTTCGATCCTTGGTCTGGGAACACGCCACAGCTAAGCCCTGGTGTAGCCAAATAAATAAGTAAAAGTAAATAGGTTTTTTCATAAGACTGTTTCATGGATCTACAAGCTTGATATTGCCCTTAACAGAAGTCAGGACTCATGGAGGAGAGGTTGGCTTTGTGGGAAAAATTTGTTTAACTTGGCTGTATTGAGTTTTAGGCTGGAATATGTCAACTAGGGGATGTCCACCAAGAAGCTGCAAATACAGTCCCAGAGCTGAATTGAGTTATCCGTGTGAGTTGTCCCAGCTGGATTAAGGGCAGGAGCCTTGTGTTCATAAATTCTCAGAGTTGAAAGTACTGAGTCCGTTAGCTGATGAATGGGTAAATAAAATGCCGTATCCATACGATGGAATGTTCTTTAGCCACAAAAAGAAATGAAGTGTTGACACATGCTGCAACATGACAGACTTGAAAACACTATGCTAAGTGAAGAAATCAGTTACAAAGGACCATATATTGTAGGATTCCTTTATATGAAATGTCTAGAATAGGTAAGTCCCTAGAGATCGAAAGTAGATTACTGGTTGCCAGAGGCTGAGGGGTAGGTATAATGCTAAGTGTATGAAGTGATTACGGAGAAGGCGATGGCACCCCACTACAGCACTCTTGCTTGGAAAATCCCATGGACAGAGGAGCCTGGTGGGCTGCAGTCCTTAGGGTCGCTAAGAGTCAGACACGACTGAGCAACTTCACTTTCACACATTGGAGAAGGAAATGGCAACCCACTCCAGTGTTCTTGCCTGGAGAATCCCAGGGACAGGGGAGCCTGGTGGGCTGCTGTCTATGGGGTCACACAGAGTCGGACACGACTGAAGCGACTTAGCAGCAGTAGCAGCAGCATGAAGTGATTAAAATATTCTAGATTTCTGGTGATGAAAATGTTCTGGGAGTAAATAGTGGTGATAGTTACACACCATGCAAATATATGAAAAACCATTGAATTATACACTATATATTTTTTTTAATTTTTATTGGAGTAGATTTGTTTTACAATATTGTATAAGTTTCTACTGTACAGCAAGGTGAACCAGCTCTATGTATATATATGTGTGTGTGTGTGTGTATATCTATCTACCCTCCTTTTTGGATTGGCTTCCCATTCAGGTCACTGCAGAGCACTGAGTAGAGTTCCTTTTGCTATACAGAGGTTCTCATAAGTTATCTATTTGATGCCTAACAGTGCATATATGTCAATCCCAGTCTCTCAGTTCATCCCACCCCTCTTTCTCCTCCTTGGTGTCCATACGTTTGTTCTCTACATCCGTGTCTCTATTTCTGCTTTGCAAATGGGTTCACCTGTACCATTTTTCTAAATTCCACATACACGTGTTAGTATACGATATCTGTTTTTCCTCTTTCTGACTTATTTCACTCTGTATAACAGTCTCTAGGTCCATCCATGTCTCTGCCAATGGCACAGTTGGGTTCCTTTTTACTGGCTGAGTAATATTCCACTGTACATATGTACTACATCTTCTTTATCCATTCTTCTGTGGATGGACATTTAGGTTGCTTCCATGTCCTGGCTATGAATTGTACACTTTTAAAGGGTGAATTTTATGGCATGTGAATCACTT
Organism: Redunca redunca; assembly: GCA_006410935.1. Lineage (NCBI taxonomy): Eukaryota > Metazoa > Chordata > Mammalia > Artiodactyla > Bovidae > Redunca > Redunca redunca. The sequence goes on along the minus strand of SJYQ01001129.1, from coordinate 542,258 downwards.
TTAGAAAATGGAAGCAAAAAAGTATCTTGGAGGTCGTGTACCCTGTCTCCACACNGTCTGGTTTACTAGCCCAAGTTAGTTCGTTCTGGTTACTTGCCGGGCTTTCCTACCCGATTCTTACAAAGCTGTGCAGCCTGCGCCTCGAGCACGTGTCCCTGCCCCACCCCCACTTGCTAGTGGCGGGTGCTGGTTTATGTGCTGCTTTTCCACTGGGGAAGTCACTGCTGGGCTTGTAATCTGTCGGTTTTAATTATTCATTTATGTATCGTTCCTGTTATGATGCCCTCTGTGCTTCCAGGGCTCACCACAGACTCGGCAGGGAGAGTGTTTCCTGGTGTTTGGAAACCTCTCTTCTTAAAGTTCCTTTCCCGGGTCGGGCTTCCCTACCCGGGACGGAGCTCCCTCCCCACCTCCTTTGTCTCTTTTGTCGTCTTTTATATTTTTTCCCTACCTGTTTTTGAAGGCAATGATCTTCTTTTCTGGGTGCTTGATGTCCTCTGCCAGCATTCAGAAGTTGTTTTGTGGAGTTTGCTCGGCGTTGAAATGTTTTTTTGAGGAATTTGTGAGGGAGAAAGTAATCTCCTCGTCCTAATCCTCCGCCCAAAATAAAAAATTTTAAAAGGAAAAAAAAAATAAAAAAAAAAAAAAGAAAAAAAGAAAATGGAAGCAAAAAAGTATCTTGGAGGTCGTGTACCCTGTCTCCACACTGAGTGATTCAGGGTCTTCATCCACCCTCTACTTACACTGGAGATGCTTAACCATCTCCTGTCACAGGAAACTTTCTCACAAAGTAACTCAGTCCGTGTTTTTGGACTCCTGACTGGTGTATGTGACACAGTGACTAAGGATCACAGACTCTGGACATTGGACAGTCCTGGTTCTGCCACTTACTAACTTGCGTGGCGCTGGGCAAGTTAGCTGACTTCACTGAGGCTCAATGTCATCATCTGCAAGAGAAGGAAAATGACAGTGCCTGCCTCGCAGGGTTACGCAGAAGCAGTGACACAATGCAGGGACAGTGTAGGACACGGGCGCAGAGTCAGCCCTCGCCGACTGGTGACACTTAGCTTTTTGTTATTTCTCACCTGCCCTTCATTACAGCACTGAACACCTAGCAAGAGCTCAGTGACTACACTTACAGACTTGGTGGTCCCATAGCCCCAAAGTCTAGAGCACCAGAGGCCATGACCCTGTGGGAATAAGCTGTGAAAATGGTTTGTTGGTATTTTTGTTTTAAGACTTGATGGGCTCTTCTAATGCCTTTACTGTCAGTGAGTCAGTTTGCCAGGAGTTTTGTTTTTCCCTCCTGAAGCACGTGCACAACGTGGCCAGAGATCTCAGGGGTTTGGGGATCTAGACAACCACTTGGTGACCCCACAAGGTGCCAGGGGAGCTTGCATTTAATTCTCCCCCAAAGATCCAAGAACACTAAGGAGCTGACAGCAGTGCTCTTTAACATAAAGCAGCCGACCCAAACCTTCCCAGTATCCCTACGCTCTTTGGCAATTAAAAGACATACACAGAATGACGGTTGGTTAAGCGCGTGAAAGCAACGAGGACTTGTCTCCTGGATTTTGGTCCTAACCTCAACCTTCTTATCCTTGTTTTGGTGAAGGTTAGACAAGTGCTCTGAAATGATGGGACGCCAAAAGTCGAGACAGGAGACAATTTATGCTGGTTCCATCCTCTAGAAGATTTGGTAACCTTTTACAAGCGGTTTGTTATATTCCGTGTCTAGTGCAGTCCTGGTGTTAGCTGAAGCTGTCTGGGTAATCTCCTGTATTGCTTCATAAAATACTATAATAAACCCAATAGTAGCTGCTGCAATAGCTTTGCACCAAGGGAGCACGACTTCCCGCCTCTCATTCTCTCTGCTTCCTACTCCCCAACCCCTTTTTCACTCCCCACCACCAGGCAGCTGGAATAGCCAATTGCCAGTGTTACTTTCAGACGAAGAACTCAAATCTTCCCCACACGATTTTTTTTTTTAAGATTTCTAAAAAAAAATTATTAGAGTATAGTTGATTTAAATTGTCTTAATTTTCACTGTATAGCACAGCGAATCAGTTATATATATATATATCTCCACTCATTTTAAGATTCTTTTCTCATATAGGTCATTACAGGGTATTAAGAGTTCTCTGTACTGTACAGTAGATCCTTCTTAGTTGTCTATTGTACATAGAGGAGTGTCCCTGCCTGGTGTGTTTTTAACTGGTTTGTTTGTTTCCAGATGTCAGGAGTGTGAAGCACTGTCCCAATCAATGTTTTAACCTTCTTGTTGATATTTATTCAGCTCTGTTGAATATCCTCTATTAAACTGAACTCCATGGATGGGAAAGTAAATTTGAATCTTTCTCTGTTCTCTGGAGACATCATCATATTTCCTATTATCTGAGGTTATTGTTTTGCTGGGATATTAATGAGCTGGAGTTATCACTGCTTCTTCCTGCCTTCAGCCCTCAAACAAACAGTTTTGAATTAACATGGAAACCAAGCTTAATTTCTTGACTCATCTCCTCTATTTTGAATCTCTTTCTCCGTTTCATGCCGTTGTGGATAATTTGACGCTCCCATCTGTCCATTTCCTCTGACCCTGGTACTGATAATGTGATTAAACCCTCTACTCTGTTGCTTTTCATTTACTTCTCAATTATTTCTGATCATGTGTGCTGTATTTTCTTTATTTGGATCCAAGGTATAATTAGGAAAGAGAGCTGAACGGAAGATGCCTATTTTTTTCTTTCTCTCACTGTGGCAATGGGTGAAAAATGCTGTCCAACACGTCCGGTGGAATACCAACTGCTGTGTGTCTTTGGTAGCACTCCAGGGATGTGTGCAAGTCCAGATGTGTGACGGCAGCTTATTTACCTTACTTGGTACTTAACGAGATGTTCAGATACTGTTACTTTGAAGCACTGCATCTATTTTTATTATCTAACATTTATTAAATGTCAACCATATGGTTTGTTAAACACAAAGAAGAGCATAGTTCTTCTGCCTGGATGAGGAATCTAGAGTGCATGTGAGTTTAGTTTTAGCCCTAATGGCCAAAAAAATTTTTTAAAAAAATGTGTAGTGGGCAATCTATATCATCCTAGGGGAGGTTTTCCAAGTATTTCCTATTAAATTAATAAGCATTAACCCCTGCTCCCCTGGGGACGACATATAGAAATCAAGGTATGAAATAAGAAAGAGAAATAAAATACACTGGGAACTTGCTTTAAAAGTAAGATCGATTTAAAAGAAAGATTTGACTTTTGTTCTTATTTCAAGTGATGGGTTGCATTTTCCAGCTATTTTGGTTTCACCTGCTTTTTTCATTCCACAAAGAATGTTTTGATCTTTTCATCTGGCCCAAGGCAAAATTGGTGGCTTGGTGCTGTTAACAAGGGAAAAACCTGGAGCTTGAAGGAGCAGGAGTTTGGACTGTAGCTCACTTAACCAAGAAGTGGCTCAGCTTTGTCATTTATACTCTGTATACCCCAGGTTCAGGTGTATTACACAATGAGGGCAGAATGGAGTTAAAACCACAGTAAGAAGGAAATTTTTCTGGTTTAAAATCAGAAAATACAACTTGGGGGCTCATGATTTACTGCCAAGCGGGTTCCTTTCCTATCTTTGAAATGGAGATAACGTCACAGGGCTGAGATGAGGAACCCATGTCACAGTGGCCATGGAAACAACTCGTAACAGGAAAGTGCCATACAAATGTTAGTTGTTATGAAGAGTGATGGTGAGAGGGACTAGGTACCTACATGATGACAGAATTGGAAAGTATTCAACCTCAGAACTCTTACTATCTATTTGTATATGCTTATGTGCAAGAAATGTATCCAAGCACATTTACTCTTGCATTCAGATTTATTTTGCTTTTAGTGAGGAAGGTGCCAGGGTAGCAGTGTTGAGCAGAGGACCGAAATGAGTGGGTCGACCCTCTGGACTCAGGGCTGAGGGAGCTCCTGGAAGGCGGGACTTGTGTGTCCCCAGCCTCTGGGATGGGCCTGGCACCTAGTAACCACTGAGCAATAGTCCACCAAACCCAGCTGAAAATTGAAAACACATCCTCAGCAGTAATCTGTTACTTAATAAATTTTCTTCTACCTGCCTCATCTACTGCTTTATCCAACAATACCATAAACTAGATCCTTATAGCACTGTGGAAAAGTAAAAATCTTATACTTGGGAGGTGGGAGAGGGAACTTACTCTCTGCTTTGGGAAGACTTGCTCTCTTGCTTTGGTTATTGAATGTCCAAGTATTTCTGTGTAAGCATTTTTGCTTGGGCCTACTTTTTTTTTTTTTTTTTGGTCAATTTACTTTCTCTATTCCTCTTTCCCTATCAAATTTTTAAAATAAATAAATTAATTAATTTGGCTGCATCACATCTCAGTTGCATCATGCAGGTTCTTTCACTGGGGCTCACAGACTCTCTCGTGGCACACCAGCTAAGTTGTTCCGTGGCATATGAGGTCTTAGTTCCCCAACCAGAGATCAAACCTGAGTCCCCTGCATTGCAGGGAGGATCCTTAACCAATGGACCACCAGGGAAGTCTCATTCCCATCCAAACTTAAAGTCAATTGTATCACCTCTATAGTGGGCCTAATTAACTAGCATTTGAAAAGCAGTGCAGCCATCAGACTGGGGGAAGGGTGACTTGGAGTCAATTTGAATTTGGTAGAACAAGGTATTACTGTGTATGCTGAGCTTCACCCAAGTGCTTCAGGCTTGAAAATGCATGAAGAAAACCATCCTTCCTCTAGCAGGAGCTAGTCTGGCTCGGAGGCTGAAAAGCAGTTGATGTATTGAGATACTTTTTCACTTTCACTCCACACACAGTTTGCATTCCTGAACGTGTATGCCTGTGTGTGTATGTTATAAGAAGTCATTTAAAAACCAAGCAGTGTTCATCTATTCAGATTGGTCTTATTTTGGAACCATCTTCTTTTCATGTAAATAGATTCCCTTTTCTTAACAAGGCCATTAGTGCTATTTACCTAGTAACACTTGACTGTGTCAATAATATTACTTTTGTCAAGAGAGCATTTAAGTAATTACTGCATTTTCTAGTATTAAGTGTCTTCACTGCATTGAAAGAAAAGTGCCCATGCATCTAAAGAGAAAGGCCCAAACACATGCAGCGTGCTTTTACTTCCAACAATAAGTGTTACATGTCTTCAAAGATTGAAATTTCCTTTTAGCCTTGGGCCAAGGAGACAGACTGAGAACCGAGAATTTAGAGATGGAAGGTAGTTCATTCAACCTTCTAATCCAACGCTGGAATACCTTCTATGCAACCCTGGCAGATGGCCATCCATCTGCTTGTATACTTCCAATGCTGGGGAGCTCATTATCGCCTGAGGCAACTCATAAATTCTTTCTTATTTGAGCTAACATCAGCCTGTAACTTCTATCCATTGGTCCTGGTTATGGAGCAACATAGGAAAGCTCTTAAGTATTTGAAGACAGCTGCCACAGCTTCCTTTAGTCTTTTCAAATTAAGATAGCTAAAGTCTTCTAAATTAAGAGTTTTTCTGAAATGCGGAAGAACAAGAATGAAATGATTGTTATATCATGCAATACCCATCACAATACTTTGGTTGTAATTGCAGCTAGCAGGTAGGCTTCTCTCTAGTATTTCAAACTTGGGCTGAGCGTACTCTGCAGTAGTTTCTGATGTAACCCATGCCTTGTTTAGCTAGGAACAGTAAGAAATCTGTCCCTGGTGAATAGAAAACCTGCTATCTTCCTGTTGCTATTCGGAATTCCTTGAGAGAGCACAAGCTCCGAAAAATTGCTCTGAGATAAAACTTAAAGGTTTTCCTTTAGAAGGGAAAATTAAATGCACCCAAATATAAACTTTTTGAAAGTAGAAACTCTGTTCAGTTTTTCTTTCTGTCCCCTATAGTACGTAATATCCTACCTGGCAGAAAGAAGCTACTAGATGAATTGCTATTCTGTTGAGCTGAAAAAAGAAAACTGCTCAATCTTATATTGAAATATGTATGTATCAGGGAAATGTATATATACACACACACACATGTATATATACTATATGTGAAATACATATATATTCATATATGTACAGAGAGACACATATACACATACATATGCGCACATACACATCCTTTTTTATTTTTACCTTCAAATACCTTTATAATATCCTGAAGTCATTTTATAATAATTCATAGGAAGACTTAATGCCACTGTTCAGACAAAACTGTTCTCTGGATCAACTATAAATCCCAAACACCTGGGGGAATATGAAAAGTGTCATCTTATTTTTACATCCCGAGGCTGCTGCATGGAGAAGGCAGAGCTCTTTTTCCCCTACTTTCCACTGCTAAAGTGATTCTGCTTTGCTCCCGGGTAGAATATGCCACCCCTCTCCTCATCTTCCTGCCTCTTCCTCCTGTTCAATCGTTTTGCTTCTTCAGCTGCCCTAGGTACTGGAGACTGAGAAGGAGAACAATGAGACGGTGAAAAAATGCAACTGCTTTAGCCCTTGCTGAGCAGTTTACCCAATTTGGCTTAAATGTTTAACATCTTACAGTGACCTTTGACCAGCATCCTTCATGCGGCATGCTTCTTTCCTGATGCCTGAAGTCCCAAGTTTTTAAAATGTTTTAAAAAATTACTGATTTATGTAAATGGCTGCGCTGGGTGTTAGCTGTGGTATGTGGAACCTTCAGTCTCCGTTGAGGCATGCGGGGGCCTTTAGTTGCTGCACGTGAGATCTTTAGTTGGCAGATGTGAACTGTTAGTTGCTGCATGTGGGATCTAGTTCCCTGACCGGGGATAGAACCTGGGCCCCCTCCATTGAGAACACGGAGTCTTAGCTGCTGGATCACCAGGGGAGACCCCAGAAATACCAAGTTTTAACCTATCTTTGCTACCTTTGCTATCTTTGCTAACCTTTCCTCGCTGAGTGATTTCTATCTATCACATAGCATGATGGAAGCTGGGAGTCATGAGGAAAGGTGGACATGGAAAATCCATCCCAAGCAAAATGCTGCTTTTAGATGTGAGTATAGTACCCGGACACGACTGAAGCGACTTAGCAGCAGCAGCAGCATAGTAGCCGTACTACCTTGGGACTGGTTACGAGCTTTTACCTGTGCTATAGATTGCCGGTCCCCGCTTCCCACCAAGCCACAGCCTCCAGCTACAGCACAGATCTGTAGGAGGCCCAGGCTGAGAATTCCGGGTGTGGACACAGCCAGTGTGTGCTGGGGGCCCTCAGTCCCACCTCTGGAGTTGCCATAAGTCACACGCCCCTGCAGTCTGCTCCCTACCCCCATCCAGTCAGCCAACCTAGTCCATGGGCAGGTAACCGAATCAACTGTATGTGAAAAATCACACAGAAAATGCCTGACGATAGAGCGGACCACAACTGTTAGAAGGAGAGCCTTCTCCCTCTACCAGATCTTCTACTTGACTGTGAACTGCCAGAGGTCAAGCCCTGGATTGCTCTTTTGTCTTTTGTCTCCAGTCCCTATGCATAATAGGCACCGATGATTTTTTGAAGAACTAATTGCCACGCAGTGTATCTCCTCTGCTGGGTGGTAAACGGAAGCTAAGACACGTGGTGGGATGTATTAGGGTCTCCCATTAGGAAGAGAGCATGGCTCAGGATGAGAGGCACGTTGCATTCTGATCAGGGATGACCCAAGTTTTCATTTTAATTCAGTGTGAGTGGTATTCTTTAGGTCTAGACTTAAAAAATGGAGACAAGAGGCATTGGGGGAAGGGAGACGCATGAGCATGCAGTTGTCAAGAGAAGAGGAAAAAATATTTGTTTTCCTCCATATTCCAACATGTTTAGGTTTATTTATTTATGTATGTATTTGGCTGAGCTGGGTCTTAGTTTCAGCATGCGGGATCTTTAATTGTGGCATGAAGGATCTAGTTTCCTGACCACTAATTGAACCTGGGCCCCCGGCATTGGAAGTACAGAGTCTTAGCCATTGGGCCACCAGGGAAATCCTGAGGAGGGGAGGTGGATTTTTAACATTAGATGTAGCCTTTGCAGCCAGGTAGGCTGAACAACATGCTGCAAGGAGGCCAGGAGGCTACGTATGTCTAAACACACATGCGTGCCTATTTGTTCTCTGCCAGCGCTTGGCCATAATGTTACCAGGTGGAAGCACTGCTTGCTGCATCCGTCAAGGCATGAGTGAAAATATCTACATCAAGTCCAAGAACAGCCCTCTTTCTAATTTCAGCTTTGCTCTTAAACTGGTCCTGTTAGATCGTTTATCCCCAAATAGGTGGTAAGAAGACACACAGGGTCACAATCCCGAGTTCGAGTGCAGTACTGAGGGGATGGCTGCATTTTCCTACTGTGGCAAGAAGGCTGTTCAGTCAGGCCGTTGCTTCCTTCAACTTCATTCCCCCAAATGTGAACCCCTAATTTAGATTAGGTTTATAAAAGCTTCAACTTACCAGGAACCAAGGCTTCATATTGCCAGTTAGGTCATTTTATCTGACTCATTTGGTCTGACCACAGAAGGCAATTTGATTTGCCTGAACTGCAGACCCACTAACTCTTACTCCATGTCTGTGCATTCATTGAACACATTTACTTGCATCTACCGTCCCAGGCATTGTGCTGTTAAGACAGCACGGTTTTACCACAAACTGGTGATGAGCTTTCAAAGGATCTTAGAAAAGAAATGGCAGGTAAACTTAAGATCAAATATTCTTTGTGGATATACCTGAAGCAAATACAAAGAAGGAAGAAGCTAAAAATAAATCCAGGGGGTGAAATTCGTAGTCTCTTAGTGAAGGCAGACATGAAACAAGTGAGTAGCCATAAGCTCCAACAAGCGCAAGCGAAGTCCAAAAAAGGGAGTAATTAATTCTTTGAGAAGGGACCAGACTACAGGTCAGGAAAACCCTCTAGCAGAAAGAGATTGCTGAACTGAATTTGGAAAGGTAAATATGAACTTGTCTAGCTGTGTGTGGGGTTGAGGGGAGGGAATGCGGGAATGGGCTTTGGGCTAGAGTCAATGTGTTAAAGGCAAAGAGGCGTAACATGGGAGGACCAAGGACCAGGGACGTCCCTGGTGGTCAAGGGGCTAGGACTCTCTGCTCCCAATGCAAGGGGCCCAGTTTTGATCCCTGGTTGAGGAACTGGACTGTGCCACAATTAAGACCCAGCGAAGCCAAATAAACATATAAAATTTTTTTTTGAAAAAAGAAAAAAAAAAAAAAAGAGAGGACCAGAGAACTAACTACAAACATTTGGTATTGATGAAGTCTGAGAAGGGTGGTGGTGGAAACTGGGCGGTGGGACAGAAATGAGCTGAGAGCTTTTATGCTGTGCTAAGAAGCTTGGGACTCAGTTTTACCTTAGAGGCCATCTCGAGTCATGAAAGGATTTTAAGCTAGGGATGAAGTAGCTGAAATGACAGCTATTTGTGGATGTGTTGGAGGGAGCCAGGGAGGTCAGTTAGAAGACTGTAGTTTCTAAGAGACAGTGATAGAAGATGGCATGTACCCCTAAGCAACTGACAAGTCACACAGTTGTTGTGTGCCCGAGTTGGCCCCACTTATGCAATGGGTTCATTATGAACTTGGGATGAACCTTTAAGGGGACCTTTGGAAAAGACAGGTTAGTAAATTTAAGATCAGGAATTCTTTTGGGATATACCTGAAGCAAATACAAAGAAAGAAGGTGCTAACATAAATCCAGGAGAACAAATTCCTTTCCATGGGCTTCAGTCACCAAAGCTCTTGAATCCACTGGGTTTAACCATGAGGCCCTAGCACACGGAACGCTGTCTGTCTAGCACAGCCCAGCAGCTGGCTGTGTGGGATGCTTCAGATGAGAGGTTCCAGGGGAGGGACCACCATTTCCAACCCTTCTCCTATCTCATTCAAGGCTGCAGCCTTGGAGATAGTTCAGCTGAGCTGGCCTCATTCTCCTCTGACATAGCCCTGCTGTAGGATCCAAGATTATCTGGACCAGCCTCTCCACCCCATTCCCACCCACAGTCAGGCCTGGGAAGTTAGCTTGCCTGGAATTAAACTTTGATTGACAAGTGACACTGATTTTCAGGAGTAAAGAAAGTAGACACAATCTTCCCTGGTGGTCTAGTGGTTAGGACGCCACGCTTCCACTTCAGGGGGCTTGGGTTCAATCCCAGGTCAAAGAACTAGGATTCTGCATACTGCTGCAAAAAGAAAGAGGACAGCAAGCAGCGATCACTCAGAGCTCTGAGGTTAGTAGCAGAAGGAAGAGACAGCAGGTGGGTGGGGAACAGCCGGGGTGGGGTTGTAGACAGGCTTCTCTGGCATCGCTGTTCACCTTCTGACTGCTAGCGGGCCTTGTGCTTTAGGAGACAGAGGCCTTAAGGAAGGGAAAGAAGGTCAGAATCATCTTTTCAAGAAGGGAAGAAACTGGGGTCCTCATTAGACCACAGTCAAGACCCATCAGCAATTCCATTGCTCTCACCAACAACTTCTCCCCCTCCCCGCCTCCAGTTATCAGGAGACAAAGGAATAAGATGAGATATTTACATAGATGGTACTTTTCTTCCCGAACACTTAAGCCTCTATGGTCTTGCTCATCTTACATCTCTCCAAGAAAAGGCCCAGATCCAGGCTCGGCCTTTCAGAGTTTGAAGTAACTTTAGAGATTATTCAGTCTGCTTCCCTCATGTCTAGGGATGTGAACACTGAAGGGGAGGGATGTTGAAGTCACCTGCCTGGGGTGGATCCCAGGAATGCCCCTTGCGCCTCCAGTGTGCTGTCTGCTTGGTCCATGCAGCCATGTGTCCACTTGGCAAATGAGGCCCTGAGTGAGAAGACGGAGCTGGACTTAGATGGTTCTGTGTGGCTGATTCTTCCCCGGGTGTGGCCGGTTTACTGGGGGTATCTTAAGCTTTAGCAGCTTTCTTATGTGAAATGGGATTAGGGTCATCTTCACACATACCTTGCAGACTTGATGCAAAGGTTCCTGAAAACCACACCTGTTGAGCCGGCACCCAGTAGCAGTACTGGTGTTTTCCCTAGTGAGCATTCGCCATGCCCAGCTAGTGGAGGTGGGCATGGGAAGCCAGCACTCTTGTGACCTCTGTTCCTCCCTGCAGCCCTGGGTGGCCATGAAGTGGTAAGAGTGGGGTGGTGAGCCTGTGGAACGCAGCATCATTGTCTAGGTTTCAGCTTTTTATGCCCAAGACCCAACCCAGGACATCTGGGAACAAACCCTTCTCTGAGAACTGACTACCTTATGGGTGGGCAGAGCGTTGAGTGCGGGCAGCTCAAGCCGTTGACGATGGGAAGACTCTGGGATGAGTGCCTTGTTTGTCCCAGATAGAGATCATGTGGGTGAGAAAGGAGGAAGTCCCCCTCTGAGGAGGTCACATGTCCTCGGATCTCCCTCCTCAGGATCCCCGATTCCCCAGCTCCTCCGGAGGACAGCGGTGATGTAGTACAATGAGCTATGGCGGCATGTCAGAAAGCTTGATTGCCCCCCTGGTCCTGATGTTCACTACCTCGTTACCTGGAGCCCAGGGCACCTGGGCTGGGATCCTCATCCATGGGATGAGGATGACGGCTCCCCCAAAAATGTTTGTATTCATAAAATAGTGCCCTGGAACTACTAAGTGCAAGCAGTCTCTCTCCAGCCTCCTGGAACAAATTGTTCTTTTCTCCTCGCCGACTTCACACTCCTCTCCAGCCTAGCCACCACCGAGGCCACCGTCTCCAGAAACCAGCACCCTCTTCCCTCGCGCTGTTCCCCGAGAGCCCCACCAGGAGGCGCCCTTTGCCCGCCGAAGCGGGCAGGGCTCGAACTCCTCCGGGCCGGGGTGGGCACCCCTTTGCGCAGGGCGGTGCTGGGTGCGGGTTGCGCCCGGGGTCCCCCGGAGGTCGATCCAGCGCAGCGCCCGTACCGCGTCCTGCGGCCGCTTGGTCGCGCGCGTCCCCCGCGACCCTGCCCGCAGCTGCGGCCCCGGCCCCGCGCCTCTCGTTCGGCCTCGGTCCCCGGGGCGGCGGCAAGTTTGCTCACGGTCGCTCGGGCCCCTCGCCGCCGCTCTCCTCCGGCGCCTGGGNCGGACCGGGGGGGGGGAGGGGAGCTGAAAGCGAGCTCCTCTTTAGTGAGGACTGGCGAGCGGTGAGCTGCTCAGACCTGGCCGTAGGAGAAGGCCAGCTTGCGACAGCTGGGACAGGGGTTTCTAGGCTCCGGAAGCACCTGTGTCTCTTTCGCTGGCTCCCTTGAGCTGAGGAAAGTGATGGGGGAGGAGTTGGAGCCCAGGGAGAGTTGGCGAGGGCCTTTGGGCTGGGAAGGCCCGCAGCCGGGAGGACCTGGGCCCGCTGGGCTGCCGGGCTGGCAGTGGCCGGGCAATGCGGCCAGCGTCTCCCCCACCGGACCTCGGGCTGCACAGCTCTTGGCACCTCTACTTCATGCTGCCATCTTCCTCCTGGTGCTGTTGTCTGGTGATGCCACGAGGTGCCACCTCCCTGCCTCCCTCCAGTGGCTCTCCTGGGCATGTTCTCCCAAGGGCCTGGGTTGTCTGGAAAGCAGAGGGACCCCTGGGCTTGGCTGGGCCCCGGAGCCAGGCAGTGGACGCCAGTAAGGACCAGACTGACATCTTGGGACTGGCCAAGTGCCCGGAGCCTTGCCAGGGACAACGAGAACTGCCTTCATCTAAGCTCCCTTTGGGTCACCTGGGTGATGGGGTGCTTCCAGGAGCACCTGCCAGTGGTGGGCGTGGTATCCCCTGGGGGAGAGGCTGTCTGGGTTGACAGTGGGCCGCCAGAGAGAGGACTCTGGTCCTGTTTGCTCACGGAGTGTCTGTGCTTGTGTGATGGGCGAGGGCTGAGGAGAGGTCCTCTGTGCTCTGGTCCCACTCCGGGAGGAACCCCGGGAACTCCTCTGGGCATCGTCAGGCTCTATTTGCTGAAGCTGCAGCTCGTGCCTCTTCATTAATCAGGTTTATTATTTTCCTCACTGGCTGGATGTGTTCCTCAAGGTCACGACCCTTTGGAGAGTTAATCTAATATGCACACATTACAGTGTCTGGGTTTGTTTAATTTTCCGTATTTTGTTCATTTATCGTGGAGTGAGCTGTCCATGGAGCTGCGGCCCGGGCTTGCCCATCAGCCTCCAGCCTGCCTCTCCAGCTCCATCCCTATCCTCCTCTGGACCTGCCAGCTGAGACCAAAGATGAATCTGGCTCCTGGAGTTCTTGGGAGAGCCTGCTGGAGGAGGGCAGGGGTTAGGGGAGGGGGGTTGAGAGGAGGTTCTGATTTTCTGTGTTTCCCCATCCCCCTCACCCCCCTAGGCATCTTGATCATTGGTTAGCATTTTCCCCAGCACTTAAAGTTCTTCCTAGAGACTGGCTCTGCTGCTTGGTCTGGCTTCCCAATATGGTTTTCCCTGTGGATAGAGAGGGAACTTTGCCTGGTGGCAAAGAAGCGGAGACTCTGAGGAGAAGGTCCCAGCTGCTGGAGCACAGGACCTCCTGGACAGTGGGCCTTAGCTGTGCCCGGTGTGAGTCTCAGCCCCACTGAGATGCAAGAAAAGAAGGAAGAGGGCAGGACGACCTGTCCTGGGAGACGAGGAAAAACTGCTCAGAAAACAAGAGCAACATCGAATATGAAGCCGGTTGCTGTGTGGCTGGTGCCGGTGGGCAGCAGGCAGAGAAGTAATGTGGGAAGCAAACACCTCTTGCTGCTTCTGCATGGTACGAGTCCCTTACGTGGTGACTGAGTTCTGCAGGTTTCCAAATGCTTTTTAGAAAAACTACTTGATCTGAACCAGACAAGCGTTTTGTCTATACCATTGCCCTTCGGGGAGGTGTTATTGATCCCCTGAAAACTGAGGCTTGAAGAGGTTAAATGACTTGTCTGAGGCTCTGCAGCCACACCTGAAGCCTGCGGACTCCCAGCCCAGCTCTTGTGCTATTGTACGGGTGCTCAGTGACTGCAGCTGTGTTCGACTCTGCGCCGACCCTATGGGCTGTAGCCTGCCTCTCTCCTCTGTCCATGGGATTTCTCAGGCAGGAATACTGGAGTGGGTTGCCGTGACACCTTCCCGAACCAGGGATCGAACCTGAGTCCGTTTTGTCTTCTAGTATTGGTAGGTGGGGTCTTTACCACTGGTGCCACCTGGGAAACTACTTGTTGCTTTCTAAGTTCTTGCTGCTGTTCAGCCCTCCTTCTCCACATCCCAGGCTTCAGCCCTCACATTTGCCAGTGTCAGCTCAACACCCCTCCTTGCTGTGGGCGCTGGCTCCCCACCCCTGCCCCGGTCTGCAGCCTGGCTGGTCCGTGGTTCTGCGTTCTCCCTGCCCCTAGACTGGCTGCACTGGCGCCCTGGCTGTCCTCCCCCCACCTCCCCAGCCCATGGCTTCCTGTGGACCTGCAGAGTTCCCAGTTCTCCCAGGCACACGTCCTGGGGGCCTTGCACTCCTTGGCTCCCCAATCCCACCCTCCTGCACCTTGTCGCTTGAGCCTTGGTTCTCTGGGACACTGCTGGTGCCCAGCCTGACCTTTTCCCCCAGCTACTATGCCATGTGGGGCTTCAGTGGCCCAGCCTTGGGTTATGGTAACATAGCCTCCTCCCTGGGCAGGCTGCAGGCACCTGGCCTCCACGCCTGCCTTCCGGCAAAGGATGGTGTTTGGAACATGTGGTCGGGTTTTCAGAGCATCAGTGGTCCCCTCGGGTCCCTGGATGGAGTTCCCAGACTGTGGCCTGGAGTTTATGGCATCGACACGCTGGTCCCAACTCTGTGCATCTGGACCTGACCCTCTGCCCTCCATCTGCCTACCCTCCCCCGAAGCACTCAATGCCTCTGCCTTTCCTCCTCCTTTCTGCCCACCCACACCCTTCCCAGCCTTCAGCGTGCCTCTGGAGCCACACAAGGTATAGCCTGGGAAGGAATTCCCTGCTCCCACCCTGGCCTTCCATCCCCAAAGTGTGACAGCTTCAGCAGCTCATGTTGGACAGACCTGGGGTTCGTATTCTGGTGTCACTCCCTGGGTGTGAACAAATTGCTTAACCTCTCTGAGCCTCACTTGCCTCACCTGTAAAATGGGAACAGTCTCTTCTGCCTGAAAGGCTTGTTGTTGGCATGAATGTGAGCAGAAGGGACTGTGGTTTGTCAGCCTAGGAGGTGCCCAGGGAGTGTCCCCAGGTGGCTCCTCCCACACAGCCTCTGTGGTTTAGCTCCCAGCACCTGCCTGCTGTATATAATTACCTGTCCCTGCTTGCCTCCCACCTGGATGGCCAGTCCCCTAAGGAACAAGGCCTTTGGTGCCTTGGCACATCCTCCACTCCAAAGGAGCAAGCCCTGTCCTTCAACATCCCAGAAATTGGCCCCTGCCCCTAGTAGGAATGTGAGAAATAGTTGTTACTTGATTATAATATATGGTTACATAAAATAGGGTATGCCTTACTTGTAGCAAATCCAATAGGAAAAAACCATTTTAAGCCACAGTACCAGCTGAGAGAAATGGTGGGGAGGAAGTAGAGGCTCAATTTAATGTTGTATTGCCTGCAAAGTTGGTTCATTTCTCTCGGTCACCCCAGAGACCCTGTGAATTAGATCTGATCATCTCTTACAGATGAGGAAGGGGGCCTACAGGGGGCCCTGTGGGATAGCCTACAGCTCAGACCAGGGCTCCAGTGCTCCAGAACCTCACTTCCTTCCCCTCGACTGAGGCCAGAAAAGGGGAAGAAGAAGCTCTTTATGAAAAGATACATCGCAGGTTTTCTTTCAGCAACTGAGTGTCTCTGTCACCTCTGTGCAGCCCAGCAGGGATTGGGGGGGTTACCAGCACCTCGGGGAGGCAGGACCCCTTCCAGCAAGGTTATGAGCAGGTGGAGAGCACAGGCGGGCACATGGTGTGGTTGGTGCGGTTGGCATGTGTGGCATGGGCATGAACCTGCAGTGGCCACCAGCCGAGCCAAGTGTTCACCCAGGGCTGGAGTGCAGGGATGCACAGGCCGAGTGGGGACGGGGGTGCCCTGGGACCTGGATGATGGGCAAAAGGGATGGGACAGGTGAGGCTGGGTCCTCTCGGCGGGGAGGAAGTGGGGCAGGGCTGGGGCAGAACTAACTGGAGTCTGCAGAACCCTGAGAGCCAAAGAGAAAAGATTCAGCATTCTTGGGCAGAGGCGACTGAGTGCCCAGAAGGGGTGAGGGACCGAGATGAGGGTGACAGCAGAAAGGGGGAGCACTTGAGTGACATTTCCAAAGAGCGGCAGACGTGCTGACAGCTTGGGCACACAGATGAGGGAGCAGGAAGTGTCGGAGGGAACTTCGAGATTTCCAGCCTCGGTTTTCTTTCGGGAACAAGGGAGCCAGGAAGGGAGGCAGGTCTGAAGGAGGCTGGGGGAGTGTGTGCCCAGACATGCTGGGAGGAGAGCGATGGGGCGTTTAGGGGTCCCCCCGGGGGGCTCTGGGGTCCTAGCTTGCAGCTGGGCAGTCTTTTGCAAAATGCATGCCTCGGGGCACCTGCTGCCCTGGGGGCTGCTTCTAGGCATTTCTGATGCCTGCATTTCAGCCCCCAGCCTGCTGGGCACCCTCTCGGTCCTCCCCTCCTGAAAGTGGGACCCTTGTGCCCAGCACCCCCTCTGCCTGTCACCTCCAGGGGACCATGCCTTGCACAGAGCAGCTCTGAAATAAATATTAATATTTGTCTTATTTAAGTGGCCTCAACTCGTGTTTAACAGATGTCTGTCACGGAGATATGTTTGTGGAATATGGTGGGTGAGGAGGGCAAAGGAAGGCTGGGTGGGCCGTCAGCCTCCGGGAGCTGGGGCTCCTCCGCCACTCGGGCCCTCGACCTCTGTGACTCTTCCCACCCCTCCTTGGCCCCTACTTGGTCCTGGACCTGCCTTTCCCCAGGATACGGGGCCAGGTTGTGGGGGATGAAACAGGGGTCTGGAGGACAGTAGGCCACCCTTTGTTGCTCAGCCCCGGGGTTGACACTAGCCTGCCCCTCCCTGGAGGGGTCCTGCTTACCCCCTCTTGCCCTCTCCTGCATTTCTCAGGGGGCAGTTTGCTCAGAGGAAGCAGGGAAAGCCAGGTGGCGGGGGAGTTTCTGCCAGGGTGCACTGGGGGTATTTTGGCCAAGGAAAGGCTGGCTGTGCACAGTCTGGCGGGGACATCTTTGTGGGGGGCGGGGGCGCGTATGCTGTGGACCCGTGGGACAGAGCCAGCTTGGAAACGGGAAAACCAGGCTACTGATTGCCTCAGTTTCCTCTCTGTAATCTGGGCCATATGATAAGGTCGACCTCATGGCTCCCAATTCGGTGAGATAATCACGTGAAGGCTCCTTGGGGGAGGGAGTCGAGAAGGTTGTGACCCCCTCAGGACAGAAGAATGATTGTGAAGTAAACATATATTTAGAATTGGAGTTTAAGGGCCAGAGTTAAAACAGAGGATTTAATAAAATGAGAAATCAATAGCCCAGAGGATGTTAAGTGTAAGTGAGAGGCTGGTTACGAGGCACACTTAATAAAAAAAGAAAAGTTTGAGACGTCGAGGAGGACGGACGCGTCCCGGGGCTCCAGGCATGCTGGGGTCGCTTCTGCCCTCAGCCTGGTGGGGCTCCCGAGTGGGGAGGCTGGGTTGAGGGACGAAGGGCTGCTGCCACCTTTTGGGGTCTGCTGTCTGCTCCTCTCTGCCTGAGCAGGGCACTCTGTCTCCCCTCCAGAGGCTGTGGGGGGTGGGGGGCGGCGGTGGCTGCTCCTGGATTAGATTGCATGGAATTCCAACCCCAGCTCTTCCAGTCCCATGCGGAACCTGATACCCACCGGTGACAGTCTCAGCAGGTGCACCGAGTGCTTGCTAAATGGTCACAGTTGTTCTTGTTAGAAGTATGATTACGTTTTCCTCTTTACAGAGTCTCTCCAGCCCTGTTCAGTTCGGAAGATGTTATGGAATACCATCCCTAGTCAGGTTGGTGAGAAATGGGGAAGCCTTATTGGGAGGCAGCAGGGGTGTTTTTTAAGTCATCAGAGAAGTCTAGAGGGAGTTTAGTCCCAGCCCCAGGCAGAGGAGGGCCCTAAGGTCCAGGGAGCTTAGGTTAGTTGTCCAGGTTATAAGGCAGAAGTCCACCGAGCTGGGGCATGCTTTTCACTGGGCTTTGTGGCCTTCATGAGGGAGGGAGAAGGGTGGGAGAGAGAGACTCATAGTCATTTGGTCCTATCCAGGCATCCCAACAAAATCAGATTAGAACTAAAAAGGAGAAAGGTCTTGATTTAAAAAAAAATTTTTTTTTTTTCTTGGCTGCACCATGAGGCATGCAAGATCTGAGTTCCCTGACCAGGGATCAAACCCACGTCCCCTACTTTGGAAGCATGGAGTCTCAACCACTGAACCTCCAGGGAAGCGCCTGATCTTGAGTCGTTAAAGCAACAGTCTGTGAACTCCTTGAAGGCAGGGATAAGGCCTTAGATTTTTGACTCTAGCACTCAGCTGACACATAGTAAGTGCTCAATAAATACTTGTTAAATGGACAGATGACTTCACAACAATGCCAATGCCAATAATAACAGCTCATGTTCATTGAGTACTTATTATGTGCCAGGCATGATGCAAAGTGTTTCCCATATAGGATCTTAGTTCATCCTCTTAATAACTTTAAGGTACTATTATATCCATTTTACAGATGAGAAGGCTGAGATTCAGATCAGGTGATGAATTAGCCCAAAGTTTCATAGTAAGAGGTAGAGTTGGAATTTATACCCAAGCAGTCTGATTTCATACCCTGGGGGTAAAGTTTCTGTGTGTGTGCCTGTGTGGGTACATATACATGTTAGCACACAGGCACATGTATGTGAAATACGCGCTGACTCTCCCCTGATTTTCTAGACTCCCCTTCGGCTCCCTCACTCCCCTGTGGGCAAAGCCAGGCTTGGAGGAGGTGGCAAACTCTTGATGTACTCCAGTGCTTGTCTTTCCTTAGCCTGATTTCTCTGACCCTGAGTGAAAGGCCACTGGCAGCACTGGGGGAACAAAGCCCACCCCCAGCAGAGCTCCTGCAGGGGTAGCTGATTTTGTGCTAGTCTCAGCCAGCACAGAGGCTGTCCAGGTGAGGACCTGGCCTGGGTGCTGGAGGAGGGAGCCACATGAAGCCTCAGCCAGACTCTCTAGTGAGCCCAAAATTTTGAGCTCAGGTGAGATGGGGCCCCACAAGGTCCTGGATCCCAGTTGGCCCAGACCAGCAAGGTGTGTTCACCATCCCCCCAGGGCCTCGGGTCAAGCTGCCATGCATGGCTGCCCAGAGTATGGGGAGCAGGTCTAACTGGGGTACACTGTACTCTCAGAGGCATGACAGGACATCTCTGGAGGAAATCTGAGGTGCCCTGCTGTTACAGTGTGGTTGTTAGGAATCTTTACAGCATCCCCCTGACCTAGTACTGTTCGTAAGGTCACAGACAGGATATCTCTCTCTCTGGAGGTAACACAGACTTTTTCAAAGGTAGAGAAGACTAAAGTGGATTTAGGGAGGGCTAGAAGACCCTCATGGAGTCATTTCCTAGGGGGGTTATGGGTGAAGCTTGTCACTGAGCCCACCCCACCCCCAAGCTTCCATCAGTCAGCACAACCAGCCCTTCACTGAGGCTGCCGATGCCAGTGCCTGATGTGTATCACATGTTCAGAGGCTTGTGACGTCTTGGAGATTTCTTCTCTCCCAGGTATCTCACATGGCCTCAAACCTGAAAGGCAGATGTGACAGGTAGGAATCATCATCCCGCACTTTCAGAATTTCAGTAACTAGTCAAAAATAAGTGTTTATGGGTTGAGAGGTTGGATCAGGATCTAGGCCTGCTGCCCTTGCCTGGGGCTCTGTCCTACGCCTGAGACCTATTGAAGGCCAGTGCAGCCTTCGCAGATGGTGGAAGCAGTGGTCTTCCCCTGGCTAAGAATATTGCACTGAGTAAAGCAGCATTTGTCCAAGAATGATGATGCCTATTTTATTGCTGGGAAAACTGAAACACAGGGAGGTTAAATGAATCACAGAATCTTATTCCTGGAAGGAACTTGAGATCATTCAGTCAGCATCCTACCTGTGGACATCCCATCTTGTGGACAGAATCTCTGCTGGCTATTTCCCAGCCTCAGCTCACCCTCCTGCTTCCCTCTTCTCCTCCCCTTCCTCCTCCCCACCTTCTGAAATCTAGCTTTACTAAGCACGTACTGTGTTATAGATGATTTTATGTATGTTTATTATTATTTATTATAAGGCAGTGACTCTCATTCCCTGTGCTATATAGTGGCTTCCCTGGTGGCTCAGTTGGTAAAGAATCCACCTGCAATGCAGGAGACCTCGGTTTGATCCCTGGGTGGGGAAGGTCCCCTGGAGAAGGAAATGGCAACTCACTCCAGTATTCTTGCCTGGAGAAGCCCATGCACGGAGGATAGACAATAGTCCTTAGACAATAGTCCTTAGTCCAATAGATAGACTACAGTCCTTGTTGCTTATCTATTTTATATAGTAGTGTGTATCTCGGAGAAGGCAATGGCACCCCACGACTGAGCGACTTCACTTTCACTTTTCACTTTCATGCACTGGAGAAGGAAATGGCAACCCACTCCAGTGTTCTTGCCTGGAGAATCCCAGGGACGGGGGAGCCTGGCGGGCTGCCGTCTATGGGGTCGCACAGAGTTGGACACGACTGAAGTGACTTAGCAGCAGCAGCAGCAGTGTGTATCTATTCATCTCCTGTTCTCAACTTAACCCTCATCTTCCCCTTTCCCAACCATACATTTGTTTTCTGTGTCTGTGACTCTGTTATGTAAGTAAGTTCATTTGTACAATCTTTTAGATTCTGTATATAAGTGACATCATCAGATGATATTTATCTTTGTCTGACTTCACTTAGTGTGATAATTTCTAAGTCCATCAATATTGCTGCAGGTGGCATTATTTCATTCTTTTTTATGGTGAAGTGATATTCCATTGTATTCCATTGTATCCTCTTTATCCATTCATCTATCGATAGACATTTAGGTTGCTTCCATATCTTGGCTATTGTAAATAATGCTGCTGTGAACGCTGAAGTGCATGTATCTTTCAAATTAGAGCTTCCGTCATTTCCATATGTATGCCCAGAAGTAGGGTTGCTGGCTCATATGGTACTTCTGTTTTTAGTGCTTTAAGGAACCTCCATAGTGTTTTCCTTAGTGACTTTTCCAATTCCCATTCACACCAGCAGTGTGGGAGAGTTCCGTAGATGCTCTCAAAGTATTACTTTGATCTTCCAACAACCCTCGGAAGTAGGGATTATTGTCTCATTTTACCAATGAGTAACCTGAGGCTCAAAAAGGTTGCATAGCTTATCCAGGGTATAAACTTGGCAGTCTCACCCATGCTCTTGACCTCTCATGAGGCAGGCTGCTCCTGGCCAGGTAGATGTAAACAAGGGAGCGTGTGGGAGCATCCAGCATACTGCCTGGCATGCAGAAGGTGCTCAGGAAACGCAAGTGATTCTCTCCTAAAAAATATCAGAACGCTTTGCCTTATACTGAGCCAAATCTACTCCTCACAAATCCTTGTTCTGCACCCCTGTTTGGAGCCCTGTAAGGTACTTCTACCCTTCTTCTCCTTCCAATCCTGGGGGTATGAAGAGCCCTTATGAGCAAAAGGCAGAGCCTCCTCCTACCTGGGTTTCTGCTCAAGACTCTTTCCCACGGAGACTTCCTGGGCAGTCCAGTGGTTAAGACTCCGAGCTTCTACTGCAGGAGGGCACAGGTTTGATCACTGGTCGGGGAACTAAGATCCTACATGCCGTGTGGTGTGGCCAAAAATAAAAGGCTCTTCCTCAAACTAGAGTAGCCTAGCAGGAAGATGATGGCCTGGAGCGGAGGGGGTGGGGTGCTCTGAGAAACCTACAAGGGTGGCACTGGCCTGGAGGTCAGGTAGGCGCCCGATCCTTGGTCACGTCTGTTCTAGCACACATTTCTCAAGGGCCTCTTGGGTGCCAGGTCTGGCCACAGAGAAGCACAGGGTGGGCTTCCCTGCCCCCAGGGCTGGGAGCACAGATATCTTCTGAATCTGTCAGATTCTTGGGTCCTGGGGACCGGGGCCTGAGGACTGAGGTGACAGCCTGCTCCCGTGAACTTCTGTGAGGCCACGTGAGGCTGCAGACACCCCGGGAAGGCCAGAAAGTTCAGGTACCCCAAGTCTCAGGGTAAGCAGCTGGGTGGAGAAAGCTCACCCGGGTGATCTGAATGAAAACAGCACCATACCATTCTCCTTTGAAAAGTAAGTGTCTTGCCAGAGTCCGGAGTAAATAGTCTGGAACGTGAGATGTGCCAGGTAGGGTGCAGATCGGAAGCAAACAAGGCGATTGCACCAGGTGAGCCGTGGAAAGTCAGCTGAGGATGTGTGTTTCCATCAGCACGAGGCCGGCTCTCCCCCTCAGCCCCTCCCCAGGGGAGGTGGTGAGCAGAGGAGGATGCTCAGGGCTTGACCTTGGACCTCAGAAGCTGGAGAGGACCTTTGTCCCGTGTTCCTGGGCCAGGAATGCTGCCCCTCTTGTTACATCTCCAGTGTCCATCCTCAAATGTTCCGGCAAATCCTCTCTGCAACTTACACCATAGGGGTCACTGGTTCCGTTTGACCCAGGAGATTACGGATACTCCTGGGTAACCTGCAGCCACACAGCTGGACCATGGCATCACCCCTTTTCTCTGTATCTGGGTCTTCTCATGGTGGCCAGTGCCTCTCCAAGGACCCAGTAGGTGTCTCTGCTTGAGCCTCCAGCCCTGGCAGGGGAAGAACTTAAACAGCCCACCAGTTGCAGAGGGTCCAGGGCAGGAGACTGTGTGGCCTGATGCTTCAGGAAGGTCAGCAGAGGTCATCATCTGTCTCCCCAAGAGATGAGCTCCGGTGGCACAGGGGCTGGGTCTGTGTCTCAGCATTGCCTCCCCAACAGCTTGGATGGTACCAGCTTCTAACAGGTGCTTAAGACATATTTTTGAAAGAATGGCTTCTTCTGGGAGCCCCTTTTGTGTAGAGGCCCTGGATGGTGGAGTCTGGGGCTAGCAATGAGCCTTGGCTCTGGAAAGATGGGCTTGGCAGCTTCAGCTCACAGCGTGTGGATCCAAGGATCACCTGGATCGTATCCCTAGGCGCCTCACTCCCTCCTGGCGTCAAGGGCCGAGGGGGACTGGACGGGGGTGTCTAGTGAGAGTGGGGGTGGCACATGCGGTGAGAGCTCTGACTTCACTCCCGTGAGTCAGGAGGGGACTGGGGAGCAGAGGCCCGAGCCCCAGGGGTGCTACCCTACACAAACGCGGTATGAGCCGGGAATGGTGTGCCCCCAGAATTTCATTTCTTTCTGGTTGGTAGAATTTTTGTGGGAGGGTGCCAGGCAGGTGGGCGTAAGGACTGTGGGGGCAGAAAACCTGGGAGAAGACTGCCTTTTGTGGGGATGGAAGCCCTAGGATTCAGGGCGTGAGCTGTGGCCCTGTCTGCCCTTTCAGCCCCTGGATCTCAGGGCACAGTCTGGCACTGAACGTGGATGCAGAGTACCAGTGACCCCTGTTGCTTGGTGCCAGTGTGTTCAGCAGTGTCTGCTGGGTCTCCTCCTGGGCCCACTTCTGCTGATGGGCGGTGGTGCCTGCAGGGTAGGGTTGAGAGGGGTCTGGGGCCAAGGGTGGGCTCCCTGGGACAGAACTTGGGTTGACTTGGGATGTCTGCCAGGGGCCCAGGGTACAGTAAATCTGTCCAGTTGGATTTAGTTCAATCAACTCATTGCTTTTTCCTAGATTTTACCTTATTTTTAAAAACTAATTGTTTATTTTTGGCTGTGCGGGTCTTCGTTGCTGTGCGGGCTCTCTCTAGCTGTGGTGAGTGGGGGCTGCTCTCTAGCTTCGATGCTCGGGCTTCTCACTGCGGTGGCTTCTCTTGTTATGGAGCTCGGGCTCTAGGCCCGTGAACTCAGTTGCTCCACGGTGTGTGGGATCCTCCCAGACCAGGGTTTGAACCCATGTCCCCTGCATTGGCAGGTGGATTCTTAACCACTATACCACTGGGGAAGTCCCCAGTCAGCTCATTTTACAAGTGAGGAAAGTAAGACCCAGAGAGAGGAAGAAACTGACCTGAGGTCACATGACTTGCAGCATCAGGATTTGAACTGAGGGCCCTTGGTTCTTCCCGGACTCCCAGCTCTCACTAAACTGGCTCTCCAGGAGCCTCCTCTCACAGCAGGGGAGCAAGTGCCCTGCTCCAGTGACCCCTCCTGGTGGGCCTGATTCACGGCTACTCCCACCTTCCCAGCTGCTAACCCACCCTGTGAGTCCTGGGCAGGGCAGGGAATGAGCCCTGGAGCAGGCCTTGCCCTCTGGGACTTGTGACCCCAAGAGGTGTGTGGAGAAGAGAAGGCAAAGATTTTGTGCAAACCCACAGGAGTGAGTAAACACACACCCCCAGGGACAGGGATATGTTCAGTCAGTAGTATGGTAAGACCCCCAGTGTCCAGGTTGCAATGGGCAGCACGAGGCAGGCTGACCGTTCTCTGAGCAATCCCAGGAGGCTTCCTGGAGGAGGGGGTTCACCCCCCCACACACACACACATATTGTTAGGGGGTGTGTGGTCTAGTATGATGAGTGGGATGTGGTGGAAAAGTGACAGGAGAGGGCCTTGGCCAGCCTGGAGTTGGCGACC
Organism: Redunca redunca; assembly: GCA_006410935.1. Lineage (NCBI taxonomy): Eukaryota > Metazoa > Chordata > Mammalia > Artiodactyla > Bovidae > Redunca > Redunca redunca. The sequence continues at coordinate 517,621 of SJYQ01001129.1, read as the reverse complement.
CCACCTCTTCGCTTCCTCTGTGTGCCTGCGTGCTAAGTCGCTTCAGTCAGGTCTGACTCTGTGTGACCCCATAGACTATAGCTGGCCAGGGTCCTTTGTCCGTAGGATTCTCCAGGCAAGAATACTAGAGTGAGTCACCAAGCTCTCCTCCAGGGGATCTACTGCCTTGGACAAGTTTTTTACCATGTCTGACGCCTCTGTTTGCTCAGCAATAAAATGGGGGTAATAAAAGAGCTAATCTCCTCAGCCTTGGGGAAGAGCAAATTGGATAACATCTATGGAAGGGCTTCTTAAGTAAGGTGCTTTCAGTACGTACTATACTACTTTATATATAAGATTATAGAGCAGGAAAATAAATCTCTGGTAACAAGTCAGGATAACAGTACCCTCGCAGGAGGCAAGGGGGTGTAGGGGGCTCTATGATACTGATAATGCTGTCTCTTGATCTGAGAGCTGATACCTTGGGAAATTCATGGAGCTCTACACTTAATGTGTACTTTTCTGTATAAACATTACACTTTGATTTTAAAACTTTTTCTTAAAAAAGAAAAAAATTTGGAGGGCTCCAAGGCTTATAGGGGACTTCCCCAGCAGGACAGTGGTTAAGATTCTGCCTTCCAATGCAGAGGGCATGAGTTTAATCCCTGGTTGGGGAGCTAAGACTCATATACTGTGTGGTGCAACCAAAAATTTAAAAAAGAAGAGGAAAAAAAAAAGTGGTTACAGTGGCCCGACACTTGACAGAGTGTCCTAGAGGAGGCCTGGAATGCTGTTGGTAGAAATAGCTGGTTTCTGTGGAATGTTCCAGGCAGTGTGCTGCTGGTTTCACATGCGCTTCCTCCCCTAATCCTTCCAACAGCCACGTTTTACAAGGAGGGAAACGGAGCCTCAGAGAGGTTCTGTAAGTTGCCCAAAGTCACACAGCCACCTTGGGGCAGAGGGGGGCACAGGCCAGGTGTGACTCCAGAGCTGCCCTCTTGCTGAAGCATGAAGGACCTAAGTGTTGCCCTGACCCTTCCTCAGCTAGCTGGAGGGTGGCTCCTGGGTCTGGGTTGTCTTTTTTGACTCTGATGATGCCAGGGTTCTGCAGCTTGTGGTGGAAGATGCAGAAGGGCGCTGCTCCCAAGCTGGTCCCAATCTGGAGATGCCCTCAGAATGGGAGTAAGGGGGCAGCCGGAACCAGATGGAAGCGCTTGTCTGGAGAGTTGCAAGATCATGCAGGCAGGGTGGGATGGGCGGCCTCTGAGGGTCCTGGTGGGGAGGGCGCTGTATAGGGGCTCCAGGGCAAATGATACCTAGCTCACTTTGAAACCTCCAGGGCAGACCCCTGCCAGGTGAGAGGGGAATGGCTGGAGAATTTCTCCTCCCAGCAGCCAGGGGAAGAGGGGAGCTTTTCTGCATAATGTGAATCCCCTTAGCACCTCCTGAGCCCCAAATGGGGGATTTGCATCTTCACTGGGCCTTACTGCTCCTTTATTCTTAGCCCAACTCAGACTAAATGGCCCTGCCCTGCGGCCTTGTCTAGAGGGAAACAGATTCCACTGTGTTTGCCTTTATATGCAACTGGCAAAGTAGATAAAGCCTTATTGTTGTCCAAAATTTCCAATCAGGTGGGAAAAGAAGGGCTCCTGGCATCATTCAGGTGTGCCGGAGGAGGGCAGACAGCAGAACCCCTCACCTCCTCTGGGAGGCCTGCCCTGATTAACCCCTTCAGCTCTTGATGGTTACAGCCCAGCCCTTAGCAAGAAGGCACATACTCTGATTAGAGTAAGCACAGTAGCAAGTTCTGGTTCTTTGTGATGGTTTATGTCTAAAGTCTGTCTCCAGTTCATTGATTCTCTTACTACCATTTGACTGGAGGTTGGCTGAGGGCAGGACTGTGAAGACCCTTCCCCTGGGCCTCCCTTAGAGATTCCATCCACGTAACCAGTGCCAGTCTGCAGTGCTGGCTGCAGTTTCCCAGTGCAGAGTTGACTCTCTGCCTCAGGACCTTTGCACGTGCTGTTTCGCTGCCTGGAACCCCTTCCGCCACCTCCTCTCCTTTTGCTTCTCCATCCTCTTCCAGGAAGCCCTTCCCTGTAACCTGAATGGGGCTCCTCTTGCTGCTCTGGCTCCTCCCGTGCCCCTTCCCTCTGGAGCACTCCCCAGCTGGCCCTGTAACTGCCTGTTCACGGTTCAGTTTCCCCTTACTGGGCACTGAGCTCTGGGAAGCCAGGGATGGGATTGGGCTGTCACATCCACTTCTGTGCCACAGCCCGTAACTCAGAGGATCTTGCTGAGTGGTTATTGAAAGAAGTGAGGCCGTTGAGCACTGAAGAGAGGAGTAAGTCCAGAGCTTCTCTCTGGGCGCCCAGCTGCCGCGTCCACCTGCCCTGGAAGGAACGCCCGTGGCTGTGACTCCCTCTAGTGGAGTCTGAGACCTCAGACAGCTATAGAGGCCAGTGTGGGTGCCAGTGGCTGCATCTGTCTTGCTCAGTGCTGAGCGTCTGACATCTGCCTACAGGTGCTGCATCCGAGTGTCCCATGGATTTGCCTGGAAATTCAAATGTGTCAGCCCCCTGTAGGAAGTGGGGGTGACCAGGAAAGGAGATGCCCATCCTTCATCCTTCTAGGGAACTGGGTGGAGGTGGTTTCAGATGGCCAGGCCTCAGCCACTGTCCCCATTGTGTGCAAATGTTTTATAGGAGTTTCGCATCCAGTTTCTCATTTATTCCCTCCAGCAACCCAGGGAGGAGCGTGTTATTGGCCCATTTTACAGATAAGGAAAAGAAAGTTCAAAGTGGTTAAGTGGGCACAGCCCAGGTGACATAGCTGGTAAGCAGCGGAGCTGGGATTCAGTTTGTCTCTTTCAGCATACAGTGCCTCTCCCCTCCCCACCCCTTGCCCCTCAGCTCCCCTTCCTCTTAGGTGGCTCAGTGCCTGCTCAGGAGCCAGGGAGCCCCAAAGTGTGAGTCCTCAAAGCACCCCCCATCCTTGCTTGGCACCTGAGAGTCCATGACCTTGGAAGGTCCGTGTCCTGATCACAGTGGGGAGGAAGTCTGGCTTTGACAAATAGCCCTGTGGTCCCAGGACAGGCAGGGCTAATTCAAGTGCAAACAGAGTATTAGTATTTATTCCTCATGCTCCACTGCTAATAAAATTTGAGTTTTAAAAATAATGGCGAGCAAATGAATTGATCGATGGCCTGTGGGGAGAAGATGCAGAAAGGATATTTCATGGAGACATGTGACGGGGGACTAAGCCACGGCGGGTTCCTTACTGGGGTGGGGGTGGGAGGGCTTATTTTGGGGAACAGCTCTCCACTCCTGGTCCAGTTTGAGAAGTCGTTAATCTGCATGTTAAAATTTGTTGAAAGTACATTTGCCAACTGCGACAGCGTCTCCAGGCTGAGGAGGTGGCTGTTGGCTGAGGAAATAGCTCTTCAATGTCTATTTCAGTTATCTCTGCTTAAAATCTGTAATTTGGAAAGCTGCTTCCTACAAGGTCCCATGACTGCCATCCAGCGCGTGCCTCCGTTTCTGACACCTGAGTTACAGAGCTGGTTAGGTTCTGCCAGGCAGGGCAGAGACCTAAGAAGGTTCTAAGAAAGATGTAGGGACGTATCATAGGTTCCATGATGCCTGGGAATTAGGAAGAGAGAGAGGGGGCCCCGGGATAGGAGAGGGGACTCAGAACCACCTCCCTCCCCTACAATAGATAGCACCTCTGTCCCTGTGATTCATCGGTTCCACTGTGCCTCAGCAGCATCATGAGCTGGAAAAAGCATAATTTAAGAAAGATAGGACCTGATACTGTGTGACTTTGAGCAAGTCATTTATCCTCTTGGTAACTTAGTTTCCTCGTCCATACAAAGCGGGTGATGAGAACTGCGGGGCTGGCTTCATAGGATCCAGAGGGAAAACAGGACTGTGTAAGCAGAGGGATACGACAGCCCTTCAGATATTAGCAGACAGGTTCCTGCTTCCCGCAAGAAATTGCTTTGCTTAAAGCTGGACTTTTGGAGGGCTTAGAGAATGTGAGGGGATTTGGGATTTGCATGTCTAGGTAGTACCTGCAACACCTTTCAGATTTCATCCATCAGCTCTGATGGACAAGGAGAGGCATGGCCCTCCCTGCCCCGCTCCCTTCCCCCTCCCTGTCCCCACATGGGCGTCAGTTCTGCGGCACTGCCTCAAGGATCGCTGAGACATCAAGAGTGCCCGCGCTGTGGACTCAGCACTCGGCACACTGCTCCCCAGTTCTCAGCCGACCTTGAGGTGGACACCAGTATTAACCCACTTTACTGGAGCAGGAAGAAACTGAGGCCCAGAGCAGTGAGGGGGCTGCCTAAGGTCACGGTTAGTTCTGAGCTCTGCCTGCTCCTTCAGCATCCTGCCGCCTCAAGGTTCTGGCCCATGCTGCCTCGCCAAGATGGGGTCAGTGACCTCAGGGTGTCCCCGTGGAGTGGCTGCCATCCCCTCTTCCTCTCTTTTACCCTCAAGTGGAGACTCTCCTCCTGCCCCAGCATCCAGCATCTCAGGATGCTCTGAGCATGAAGAAAGATTTCAGGGTCCCTGGCAGGTATTTTACCTTCCGAGTACCGTGAACTCCCGGGAACAAGACTTCCAAAGGCCAAGCTGGGGTCATGGCCGCTTGGACCCTGGGCTGCAGATGCAAAGATGGTTGCCTGATTCTGATTCTGACCTCTTGGAGTCCTTTGTGGCTCCTCCCAGTTCCAGAAGTGGCCTGGCCCTGCTGTTCTCAACATCATTTCCCCAGCCCTGAGGCCAGACTCTTGAGTGTCCACGCAGCCCCACCCTTCAGCCCCCACATCTTTTGATCTGGCTGATCCAGTACCGTGGAGTCTGCCCCAGGCATGGACACTGTGGCCTGGTGGCCTGTGATGTTAGCAGGGGAAGTCCAAACAGCTGGGAGGCCTTGAATCCGAGACCTTGGCAGTGGGGGGAGTGGGTATTGTTTAGACATTTTGTGTAAATTAGTATTATTGTAGCTGTTAATTGAATGTCCATTGACTGCCTGTCAGAGGTTTGATTTAATCTGTCCTTCCCCCCTGAGTCTCCGTCCACTGCTTAAACAGTTTGCTTGGTTTGTGCTCGTTTTTCTTTCTCTAATGTGGTCTCCTTCCCTGTATCACAACCTGAGTTTCATCTCATTGGCTTCATAATGAGCATCTTCCATTTTCTGGCACTGACTTTGGCCTCCATGTGGCCCCTAGTCCCTCCCAAGTGGATTCCCAAGACTCATTCCTTAATTGGAGACTCACGACAGACATAGAGTCAGCCTGGTATGTTTCTTTGGGGGCTTTAAGTGCTTTGAGATGTTTTCTGGAAGGGAGTAGAAAGGGCAGTGGCCTGGAGACTTAGGGGATGAGCCCCGGTTTTGCCTCATTCATTCATTCAGTGAGACACCAGCTCTCTGCCAGGCTCTGTGATCAGCACTCAGGGACGAGTTCCTGCGTTTAGCTCTCTGTAGGAGACACGTGAACAGCTGACCAAGTGCAGCATGATGGTCAAGGCAGGGGTCCATGGGGACACTGAGAGGACATTGAAATCAGATGTGGGCGACAGGAAAGGCTTCGTGGAAGAGGAACAGTGCCTGCACAGCAGCTTGAGCTCTTCATTTAGAAGACAAGGAGGAGTTAGCCTGGCAAAGGGCACCCCAGGTTGAGGAAGCAGTGGGTCATGGCGGGGCTCCTAAAGAGGTAGCTGAGAGGGACTGGTAATCATTACAGTGATGAAAATATATTGAGGCTCACTGAGCATCAGGCAGTGTCCAAGGGCTTTCCTTGGATTATCTAGTTTACTCCTTATAACAACCCACACGCAGATGCCATTGGCATCTCCTTTAATGACTGAGGTGTGGAGCCCGGATCTCACCTGTCCTAGTGAAGGAACTGGAGCCTTGGACTCAGGTATCTGATTCAGGGTTGCTGGCTCCTTCAGCATTTTCCTGCCTCTGTGTCTGTCCCGGGGATGTCACACCAAGGGTTGGGTCAGTAACCTTGAGGTGTCCTTGCTGAACCAGATTGTGGAGGGTCATATGTGAGTACATGGGAAAATTTTACCTTTATCCTGAAAGCTACAGAGAGCCACTGAGAAATTTTAAACTGAGGAATAGCTTGATTGGGTTTGTTTTTAGAATTTATCACTCTGGCTGCTGTGTGGAGGATGGATGGGGCTTGATCCAGAGTGGAGGCATGGAGAGCAGTTGCTAAGTGGGGCCGTGACCCTGCGAGGAGGGCTGGGGGCTGGCTCAGGTGGGGAATCGGGGTGCACAGGTGAGCATGGGCTCCAGAAGCACAAGGAGGCTGAATCTGCAGGACACCTAAGGGTTGCTTGGATGAGGGCGAGGGATGGTGGGTGAAGGCAGGGTTTAGATGATTCTGAGATTCCTTTTTTTTTTTTTTTAACCAAAGGTTGCAAAATTTTATTTTTGTAAAGTCTTACCAAAAGTTAAATTATTGGGACTCCCCTGGAGATCCAGTGGTTAAGACTCTGCACTTCCAGTGCAGAGGGTATGAGTCCAATCCCTGGTCAGTGAACTAGATCCCACATGCTGCATGGCATGGCCAAAAAATAGAAAAGTCAAATTATTACCTATTACAGTTCCTCTTTTGGTGTTCTGAGGCCAATTTCCAATGTGTGCAGGAGGGGTTTTCCCTCATCGCACCAGGCAATTCTCAGACATCAAAAGGGTATTCAAGAATTCAGCTCAATCCTGACACCATCTATCATGGTCTAGAATCAGGTTCCCTAGGTGAAGGACTCAATCCCCCAAGAGCATCCTCCACTTCGGATGCCAGCATCACACCCAGGTAATGACCTGTGCTTCTGACCCACTGGCTAAAGGATGGAGGGTCCCACTACTGCCTCTAACTCAGGATGGCTGATGGGCTATAAATCAGAGATTCCCACCACCTCCTCCTTGGGGTCAATGATTTTGCTAGAGTGGCTCACAGAACTCAGGAAACATTTTTCTTACCAGATTACCCAGTAAAGAATATAATTCAGGAACAGCCAGATGGAAGAGATGGGGAGGACGAGGTACTGGGGAAGGGGCGTGGTTTCCATGCCCTCTACGGGGGTGCTGCTCCCCACAAGTCTCCTCATATTCACCAACCTGGCAGCTCTCTGAATCCCGTCCTTTTAGGTTTTTATGGAGATTATATTGCATAGTCATGATTGATTGATTAAATCCTTGGCTATTGGCAATTGATTCAGCCGCCAGGCCCTCTCCTCTCCCAGAACCATCTAATCATGTGGTTGGATCTCCTGGCAACCAGCCCCCATCCCCAGGGGAGGTCCAGAAGTCATGTCATTAACGAAACAATAGACACTTTATCACTCTCATCACTTAGGAGATTCCAGGGGTTTTAGGAGCTCTGTGCCAGAAATGGAGACGAAAACCAAATACATATTTCTTATTATAAATCGCAGTATCACTGTTCCCAAATCAAAAAAAAATCTTTATCGTAGAATGACTCATATTCCCTGAAACGAGAAAGGAATCCCTTCTACCTGCAGCATGTTGATTCTGCTGATGAGAAGACTCAAATGTGGCAGAAATCTTGAAGACTGTCAGTTGATAGGCCATTGGCTCACTAGCATTAATTTCTTGATAGCAAAATTTCCAACACACAGAAGAAGATGTGTGTTGAAACTCACTAAACTCACTAAAACTAAACTCACTAAAAGGTACTTCATACCTTCTAAATGTAACTGTAAGTTTTATTGGGTACAGAATTCTTAATAGGAGTTATTTCAATAAGACAAGAGGTTTTTTTCCCTCAGTTTTATTGAGATATAATTGATATATATCACTGTATTCATTTAAGGAGTACAGCATAACAGTTTAACTTGCGCATATTCAGTTCAGTTCAGTTCAGTTGCTCAGTCGTGTCCGACTCTTTGCGACCCCATGGACTGCAGCACTCCAGGCTTCCCTGTCCATCACCAACTCCTGGAGTTTACTCAAACTCATGTCCGTTGAGTCAGTGACGCCATCCAACCATCTCATCCTCTGTTGTCCGCTTCTTCTGCCTTCACTCTTTCCCAGCATCAGGGTCTTTTTCCAATGAGTCAGTTCTTTGCATCAGGTGGCCAAGGTATTGGAATTTCAGCTTCAGCATCAGCCCTTCCAATTAATATTCAGGACTGATTTCCTTTAGGATTGACTGGTTGGATCTCCTTGCTGTCCAAGGGACTCTCAAGAGTCTTTTCCAACACCACAGTTCAAAAGCACCAATTCTTCAGCACTCAGCTTTCTTTATAATCCAACTCTCACATCCACACATGACTACTGGAAAAACCATAGCTTTAACTAGATGGACTGCCAGGGTCCAGCCCCGGTGGATCCAGGGAATTCGAAGTGTGGACGGCGTTGGCGAGGAAAGACTTATTTATTTATTAATATAAGATTAGATTAGGAAGAAATAGTATAGTAGGAAAATTAAGTGGAGAAAAGAGGCTGAATAACTTGGTTTATGTGGAAAGCCAATAAAGTTCCAGACAAGGAGCTTGCACCATCTACGTTAGGCCACCGGCGTCCGTTTGAATATCGGAGAGTGCCCCGCCTTGGGCTCTCTCTCTTATGGATCTTAGAAGCCAGAACAAGTAAGTAGACATGGTGAGCCTCCACGCCCCAGATTGGAATTCAGCCTGAAGTAAAGGGGAGACACGGGGGAAACCAGTCCAGCGACTGGCTCCATCTCCTGTTGTTCAGAAGGCCTTTTATACTTTTGATAAAACATGGAGATCAGTGGGTAAAACAAAGTTATGCAGCATTAGCAGCCCAGACTCTTATCAAACCCAGGCTTTTCTTTCTGCATACCAAATTGTATATACAAGTCTTAGGTGATTTACATCATCTTCTGGCCAAAAAGGGCCAATTAACATTTTACAGCCTTTTTTCTGATAAGGGTTTGTTAACCAGAAGACTTATTTGTGTTGATCTTCCCAAAGTCTGGTGCCACTCTCAGAAAGCACTAAATAAAGTTACATTCTTACATAGCAAAGATACAGCAACTTATAACAAGTAAAAGGGGTACAGTGATTTATAACAAAAGAAAACTAATTAACTCAAAAGTCTAGTGTCTAACATCAAAACTACTATATATCTTTTTCCATATCCCGTTTACATTGATTAACATCCTCCCAGGTGCCTAAAAGATAAAGAATATGGAGGCCTGGCGGCAATCATTGAGTCAACAGTGAAAAGCCGTCACCAATATGATTTTTAGCTCTTTAGAAAAGGCTCTGTATCTTTAAGATGCTTTTAAGCTTTGTGCCTCTCGCAGTTAGAGGGCTGTAAGCAATTCACAAGCTGTAAGAGGTCTGGGAACCTGTTAGGCAAGCTAGAGAGCTATCAGAGGGTTTTAACTGAAACATCCCTTTCAAATGCAGAAGACTAAAGCTCTGATTTGACTTTTTCCAGAGAATATTAGAAGAGCAGAGTACAGAAAGCCGGCAGATTTTTGGTTTTGGGGGTACATGCTCAGGAAATTCCTGGGGGAACCCCTGAAGCCTAATCACGTCCTTGCGTTTTGTCAGGCTTCCTTCCTCATGACCTTGTCACGGGCGGGATTCCTCACGCTGGCTCCTGGCAATGGACCTTTGTCGGTGAAGTAGTGTCTCTGCTTTTTAATATGCTATCTAGGTTGGTCATAACTTTTCTTCCAAGGATATATTATGCATATATTATGAGATGATTACTGCAGCAAGTTTAGTTAGCATCCATAGTCTCGTACAGATACAATAAAAAGAAAAAGGAAAAATGGAAAAAATTTTTTTCCTTAAATCTAGAACTTTTAAACTTAAATCCAGAGGAAATACTCTTCCAACTTGCCTGTATCTCATTCAGTGGTGTTAGCTAGTCATCAGGCTGTACGTCACATCCCCGCTACTGGTTTATCTTATAACTGGAAGTTTGTACCTTGTGACCATTTTTTCCCAACACCTCTCCCCCTTCCCCCACCTCTGGTAACCACGAGTCTGACTTCTTTTTCTCTAAATTCGGTTTGCTTATTGTTTAGATTCCACGTATAAGGGAGATCATACAGTTTTTGTTTTTTTCTGTCTGACTCAATTCACTTGGTAAAATGCTCTCAGAGTCCATCCACGTGGTCACAAGTGGCAGGATTCCTCTGTTGCTTTTGTTATGGCTGAATAATATTCCATTGTCTGTATATGCTGCATCTTTTTTGCTGAATTATAGCTGATTTACTTACGATGTTGCGTTAGTTTCAGATGTACAGCAGAGTGATTCAGTCATACATCATATGTGCCACATCCATATGCTTCATCTATTTATCCACTGATGGACACTTAAGATTGTTTCCATGTCTTGGCTCTTGTGAATAATGCCACTGTGGACAAGTGGCGGGGGGGCAGATATCGCTGTGACATAGTGTTTTCATTTCCTTTGGATGTATTCCCAGAAGTGAATTTGCTGGATCAGATGGTCATTCTATATTTAATTTTTTGAGGAACCTCCAAACTGTTTTCCACAGTGGCTGCACCAATTTATAATTCCACCAACAGTGCACAAGGGTTCCCTTTTCTCCGCATCCTCGCCAGCATTTGTCATCTCAGAGTCTTTGTGTAGGGCGGCTGGGAGTCATTCACGAGACGGGGTGAACAGGGGAGGACTAGATTGCAGTTCAAGTGATGGAATCAGTTCTGTTTTAGACTTACTGATTTGAAGTGACTGAGGGATATCCACATAATGTCCAGTGAGTGGTTGAATGTAACCCAGAGCCCGGGAGAGAGGCAAGGGCTGGAGATGCACGTTTTGGAACTGGAGCACATAGACGGTGCATGGATTTGGATGAGCTCTCCTTGAACATTTAATGTCAGAAGAGGGGAGGGCTGGTGATGGGCTTCTGAAGCCTGCCCACACTGAGGGCCTGAGTCCGTGATAAGGACCAGAGGAAGGAGCCAGAGTTAGAAGGACAGCCTGGAGAGAGAGAGAAAGGGGTCACAGAAACCTCGGTAGAAGTGGAGGAATGATCCAGGGTGGAGTGCGGCAGAAAAGTACAGGAAGCAAGGCAAGGGCAGGCTGTGGCAACTTGGGGTCCCTGGGGACTTTGCAGGGAGAAGACTTGGTGGGGCACAGGGTGGAGGTGATCAGCCATGAAGGAATGTTGGGCAGGATGAGAAGAGGACCTGTAACAGGTGGTTTTGGTAGCTTTGTTAGGGAGGGGAGGGGAGACCAGGAGAGCCCTGGGCAGGGGCAGAGATCCCTGGGAAGCCTCTCCAACCTTCAGGAGACCTGGGCACCGTTTATAGTGAAGAGGGGAGGGGAGGGTGACCAACTGTCCTGTATGCCTGGAACTCAGGATCTCCCCAGGCTCGGGACTAACCCAGGATGCGCCCGGGCAAACTGGGATGATAGGTCACTCTGGGAGAGTGGAAGTCCTGTGGTGAGCTGGCTGGTGCTGGACAAGGGGTCGTGTGGGGGAAGCCTGCTGTGCAGTTTGCCAGTTCCCATGGTGTGAATACTCTCGCTGTGGTCCATGGAAGCTACCAACTTGATGTCACTGAACAGAATTGGGAAGAGGGGTCACAGCCTAGTCTGTGAGCCATCTGGGCTAGTTCCAGCTCCCAGGGCGGGGTGTGTGGCGGGGAGAGAACCCAGGGAGGGTTCCTGGAGGTGGAGTGGCTTCCCATCCATGGGGACCAGTGGGAAGAGGCAAGGGTGGACTAGATGCAGGGAGGGGGCATCGGGGCCTTGCCACTCTGCAGCCTTGATGGTCTCCGGGAAGGACAGGCAGACTCACTTTTGGAATGTGAAGGGGTAGGTGCTAGGAGCAGAGGCTTGGGAAGTTTGGAAAAGCCTGTGAAAAGAAGAAGGAGGGAGCAGACCGGGGCTCCAAGGATCACAGAGCAGCACAGGTCGGGGTCGAAGCTAGTGTGGAGGCGGGAGGGAAGAACCTGGCCAGTTGGGTTTTGGTGGGACAGGGGTGATCCAAGGCCAGGGGAATAGGAGGGCTCAGGGTCACGGTTAGTGCAGTAATTAGCCATGGGTTTCAGGCCAGTCAGGGCAAAGAGTAGAGGGAACCCTGCTTTCAGAGGTTCAGAAATTGAGGGAGTGATGGGCATTAGTAGGCAGGCGAGGAGGGCAGAGGTGCATGTCCTGGAGTTGGTACTGGTTTGGGAAAAGTTGAAACAATGATCAGGAGCCGTGTGGTCCTGTGGAGCCAGGTGTGACTTGAGGGAGGGACCACAGGTGGGCAGCCAGACCTACACTTGGGTAAATACACCTGTGCTGTAACCTGGCTGTACCACGAGGGACATGGAGAAACCCTCTTCCCCAGCAGGGAAGGCTGAGGCATGCTCACAGAGGTCTGGAGGGAAGCCCAGGAGGGAAGCATCCAGTCAGGTCCGGTTCTGGAGCCCCTGCCCCCCATCACACCCCTCATTCTAGCTGCAGAACTGAATATCTGGTCCAGGAGCCCAGCTGTCATGCAGGACCAGCCAGGCCCATCTTTGGAGTAGGGCTCGGCTTTGAGAGTCTTCCTCTGTTTTGCCTCTGTTCTCAGGCATATTTTGGGGACCCAGAGAACAGAACTCTTGGCTGCCGCAGCTCAAGACTTGTGGGGTTTATTGGCCCTGAAGTCAGAGATACGTGTGTTTGAGTCCCAGTCCTGGCATGTGGACTCCACGGGTTGTTGATTAGGATGCTTTCCCTCTCCAGCCTCAGTGGTCTCATCTGCACAAGGGGGATGATAATAGCCCTCACCTTATAAACCTGGGAGGACTCGGTGGACTGCTCCACGTGAAGTGTCGAGTGGCATACCTGTGTGTGCAGTCAATGTTAGCCGTGACCACTGCGGCTGTGTGTCCTTTCCTGTGGTTCCGTTGGCTGGTCCTTCTCATCTGTGTCAGCCTCCTCAGATCAATAGGATAGTCTTGGCTCCTATTGGCTCCTCGGCTCCTTATCACCACTGCTGGAGGTAAGAGTGAGGCAGCTGAGGGGCCTGCTTTTCCTCTGAAGCAGTAGCCAAGTTCCGTGGGTGAAGAAACACTGTCTATGCCGTTCTGGTTGGTACTGTCTAGTTGCAACCAAGAAGTAAGTCTCAGAGATGAGGATTTCACATTCCTGTCCTTCCCCTGTACTCTGCCCCTGCCCCTCTTTTTTCCTTACTACCTCTTTCTTGCTACCTTCTAATATGTTTGGGGGCTTCCCTGGTGGCTCAGATGGTAAAGAATCTGCCTGCAATGCACAAGACCCAGGTTCGATCCCTGGGTGGGGGAAGATCCCCTGGAGAAAGGAATGGCAACCCACTCCAGTATTCCTGGAGAATCCCATGGCCGCAGGAGCCTGGGCAAGCTACAGCCCATGGGATCGCAAAGGGTCGGACACGACTCAGTGAGTAACACAACGCTTCTAATATGTTTACCTATTTGTGTTATTTTCCGGCTCCCCTAGAATGTGAGCTCCATGAGGACAGGGATTTCTGTGTTTTGTTCACTGCTCAATCCCCAGTATCTGAAGTAGTGCCTGGTATACAGTTAGCATTAACTAAGTATCTATTGAATGATTGACTAAGCCCCAGATAACCTGCAACCTTTTTTCTTGCTGTTTTTTGTCAGCTGCCTGGCCCCTACATCCCTGTTTCAGAATCCTGCACTATTTATAAAGCCTGATCTAGCCAGTTAAGATATTGTATAGTACAACTTGCTATAGGATCAGAAGGGAGGGGATAAATCATTCTATCCAGGATGGGAATAGGACATGCTTCACTGAACAGGTGACTTTGAACTGGGCTTTGAAGGATGAATAGGAGTTTTCTCGGTGGGGAAGAGGAGAAAGGAGATTCCAGGCAGAGCCAATAGCATGAACAGAGGCATGAGTGCTGTGAAAGTACATGGAACATTCAGGGAATGATGAGGAGTACCCAGATGTAAGGACTGTGAGGTGTGCTGGTAGATTGAAGGAAATGAAGTGGAAATCTTGGGATGACATCTTACTGATGTAAGCAAACATGCCTAAGAAGAGAGAACAGTAGTTGAGAGCCCAAACTCGGGGGCCAGTCTGCTTGGATTCCAATCCCAGCTGTACCACTTCCAGCTGTGTGCTTCTGTTTGCTGTAAAGAGGAGATAATGAGAGTATTCACCTCACAGGGCTGAAGCGAGGATTAAATGAGTAAAATATACGAAGCACTTAGTACCTGCGCATAGTAAGTGACATGGACATTAACTATTATTATTATAGAAGGAACCCAATGAATGCTGAATGCTTTGGGTACACATATCCATGCACATTTTCACTGCCACACATGATGAGCAGTCCTCAAGTTATGAAACTGATGCTATAACCTACCTCCAATCAGCGGGCATCATTTTTATTTCTTGGCGGCAGGCATGAATGCACTTGAATGCGGTATTAGCAAGCTTGACTGGCTGCTCCTGACCAAGGGCTGCATTTATACCTTCTTGGGCCAAAGCTAGGGATCAATCTGAGATGATGACAAACAAAGGTAACCACAAAGTCATTCTTAGGGGAGCTGCGGACGATTATCAATGTGATTCTAGAAGCATTATGCCGAGAAATTGCCTGGAGAGTCAGAGAGGTGCCAGAAGTCTGAAGACAAGCAGATGTTTTCACAAAGAAGAAAAAGGTAGATTAAAGAATATTATGAAGCAATAAGTGTTAGGCCATTTTCCTCCAATATTTTGGAAGAGCATGTGGAGCAGATGGTTTTTGAGCTCAGGGAAAACAGAGGTGTTCACTGGGGCTGGCAGCACTCATGAAGAGCAAGCCAAGTCAATCTCATCTTTTCTTTTTTTTTTTGTTCCAAAAACTTAACTGTGTCTAAGTATCTTAGACACGGTGTCTTAACTTCAGGGAGCTTTGAGCCAAGTCTTGACTGTGTTTTAGGAATACGATTCTTGTTGTTCAGTCACTAAGTTTTCTGACTCGTTGCGACCCCATGGACTGCAGCACGCCAGGCTCCTCTGTCCTTCGTTATCTCCCAGAGTTTGCTCAGATTCATGTCCATTGAGTTGGTGATGTTGTCTAGCCATCTCATCCTCTGTTACCCCCTTGTCCTCCTGCCTTCAGTCTTTCCCCGCATCAGTGTCTTTTCCAGTGAGTCAGCTCTTTGCATTAGGTGGCCAAAGTATTGGAGCTTCAGCTTCAGCATCAGTCCTTCCAATGAATATTCAGGGCTGATTTCCTTTAGGATCGACTGGTTTGATCTTACTGTTCAAGGGACTCTCAAGAGTCTTCTCCAGCACTATAGTTTGAAAGCATCATTTCTTTGGCAAATAAGATGAAATGCTGTTATAGTCCTGATGTACAGACAGGTAGATTCATAGCGGGTTAAATAATTGAATCCAAGCGTTGATTAAGAATTAAGGTGGAGCCAGAGAAAACTCACCTTTGTCTGGGCTTTCATTCAGTTCCCCATGTGTTTTCATGACGAAGAGTAACTGAGCCCTTCCTGTAGGTCTCTAGTGCCAAGGGTATCATCCTTGGGCCTGTCCTGGGTGACATGTCTCTGGATGTCCTGGATGAAGAGAGAGAAGGCAGATTATCAGATGCACACCTGCTTCCAGGCTGGGAGGGAGAAGATCCACTCCAATTACGTGAACACAGAATGAGGAGACCTGAGTTGGCCTTGTGAGAGGCAAAGGACTTGGAGATGGGACTGACACAAGCTCCTTGTAGCCCCAGTGCAATTTGAGGAAAAGGACCGTGTGTTCAGGCAAAGGGAATGTGCCCAAACCCTGCGCCCTAAGTAGATCATGCTCGAGCCGGGTAGGGGGGCACCCTGTGCTCATTACTGAGTGCCTCACTCCAAGATAGGTTGATTAAAACCGCAGTACCTTTGGGAGCCAGCTGGTGAGATGGCCAGGGGACTGCAGGAAGGTGGGCGAGAAGATTCAGGGTGAATGCTTCAGACCCTGGAACATCTGCAACGTGGTTCGAGGAGAAAGATCCTTACTTAACTGCGTCACTATCCCATATTATTTGCCCCATCCCCAGACAGAGGGGACCCTTCCTTTTCCTTTCTGTGGTTTCAGCATCCCCTCCTTACATGGCCAGCAGTTTCTTTAGAAACAAGAGACTGTGAGGCAGGAGGATGTTTGGGTTGTGATCAGGCAGGGGACTCCTAGGTGGAGATGTCCAGATGCTTCACGAGTCCCGGCCACACAGCAAGCCTCTAAATAAACTGTCACCGTCCTGACTAGCACTGCTGCCTTGCTCTTTATTGGACACGGAGAGAAGGCAGCTGAGTGTGTACAAATGTGATGACTGAGATCTCAGCAGGGCAGCTTCTGTACTGCCTGGGGGAGTCCTACCTGGAAACTCACAGTGAAGGAAGCAAATGCAAATGCCTTCTGCCAAAGCCCAAGGCAGAATTAATCCCTGCTTCTTCTCTGGTCTCCAAGTCCCTGGTACCTGCTTCCATCAGTGCACTGCTGCTCTGACTGCACCCTGGATGGGTGTTCGTCCCCCGTCCCCCAGCACACCGTGGCTCTGCCCGCACTCCTTTATAGCCTCAGTCCTGGCCCCATGCCACACACAAAGTAGCTGCTCAATAATGAATGAGTGAATCTGCTGTAGGATAAATATGTGCTTTTCTGCGTATGGGCTGGAATGCATACTCACTTGTTCTTTACCAAAAACAAACCTTTGAGTGAGTTTTTCTTGTTAAGGGGAAGGACCCAGGGTGGAGGGCAGGGATCAGTATCTATGCATCATCCAGTGAGGAGAACCACAGAGGGAGCTCGTGATTTATGGCCAAGGCCAACATTTAGATAGAAACGTGGTCTTAATTATTTAGCCTTAATAAACAAAAGTGTGTTCTAAGGTCATAGCCACAGACTTTCATATATCACATAGCTCTAAGGAGAGCAGAAGGATTTCTTTTTTTAAATTAAAAAAATTATTTTTCAGTGTGATGAATCTTTGTTGCTGCTGGTGGACTTTCTCTAGTTGTGTCGATGGGGGCTTCTCCTGTTGTGGAGCATGGATTCTAGGGCATGCGGGCTCAGTAGCTGTGGCACGCCGCCTTAGTTGCCTGGCAGGCATGTGGGATCTTCCCAGACCAGAGATCAAACCTGTGTCCCCTGCACTGGCAGGACTCTCAACCCCTGGACCACCAGGGAAGTCCCAAGGATTTGAAGATGCCTGGGTATCGATCCCACTCATGGTCTCAGAAGCTTCAACACATCCCTCCAGACACGTGCCTGTCTCTAAGCACCTTTGCTTCTCCAGATAGGTTTGGTACCAGGCCAGTGGGAGGGGGTGTGTTTCTGGAAATTTGTTTCCTCTTGATAAGAAGGGGTGGGGCACAGGAGTTACTTAAGGTGGGTGCTTATTCTGAGAAGTAGAAAATGTTCAGGTGACACCCCCTACCTCCAACACCACCTGACTGGTCCACCAGATAACTGTCTGATTCCCTTCCCATGAAGTCTATGTTATAAAGGCCCGCTCTCTCAGGACAGGCCCATCCAACCACTCCAGATCCTTGGGACTTAACATGCCAAGCAGATTTCCCTTTTCTTTCTCCCTGAGTTGGCATCAATTTTCACATTAGTAATGAGATTGTGTGTATTGCAATAGCCATCACTGTTGGCTTCCTTGCCGCTTAGAGCTGTCTGAGCCGACTGCCTCGGGTCTGTTCTCTTCAAGTGCAGAGGTGGGCCAGGTGCTGGCGTATGCTGCTTATCTGAGACTTTTAAACTGGCAAGCCCTCCTGCTCAACCACCTAGATCACCCCAGAGGAGAAGGAAGTCAGAAGGAAAAAGAGATTGCGTTTCTCCAGCTGAGTCAAGGCAATCCCAGGAAGTCTGCAGGACAATTCTGATGATACCAGCCAGAGCTTGGGGCTCTGAGTACATCCCAGGATGGGCTGGGGTCCTCCCAACGGAGGCATCGGAGAGAAGGCCAGCGTCCTCAGCGGTCCATGAGTCAGATGAGGTTTCTTCTGTTCTTACTCCCCGGACTGGGGAATTCTGTTCAAGGGCAGGCAAGCGGCGCTGGACCAGAGCCACGTCCAGAGCAGGTGAGAGGTGCTCAGCCAGGCTTCTGCATGGAGGTGGACTCCCTAAGGTCAGAGGTAGTGCCCGGGACACTCTGCTTAGGGGCTAGTGCCCTGAGGAAGCCGCCCCTGTGGAAGGAGAGTCCAGACCCTTTTACCAGTGGCTTCCAGGGGCCCATGGGACAGTCCTGGGCCTGTGTTCTGGCTATCTTTCTTTTTTGCTTTGTTTCCTCCCCCCTCTTTTTTTCTTTTTCTTTTATTTATTTATTTATTTTTAGGCTGTGATGCTAATTTTGGCTAAGATCCTAACATCAGGAGTGTTAGGATCCTGACCCCAACTAGGGGTGAAACCCGTACCTGCTGCATCAGGAGTGCGGAGTCTTAACCAGACCGCCAGGGAAGTCCCTGTTCCCACTGTCTTAAAGAGGGACCAGGTGAGAGGCATGGCATATCACAGGGTGGAACCTTCGGATGAGTAGGGAGCATCTTGAATTCTCAGTGATAGTCATCCCTTGTGTTTATCTCCACTGAATAATAGGTCACCAAAAGAAGCGTTTTTGCAAACATGATCTCATGCTTTTCACAACAACACAGTGGGAGGGAGTGCTATCTGCCCCTCTTTGCAGATGAACCCCAAGTCCAGGGCTCTGTCTGAGATACACAGCTGTCCCTCGTGGCTCTCAACTGTGAGGGAAGCTGGCCAGGGACTGAATTGGAAATACTTTGGCTTCAACAGATCTTATTTGATCTGGAGCTTAAGTCAAGCTGCCATCAGTGAAGTTATTATCATTACCACGTATTTAAAGTGGTTAAATATTTAAAGCTATGTCAGCTTTTCTCCGCTGAACAGGGTCACCAGACACATCAGCCAGATGCCTTCACTGGGAGCCCGACACTGGGTCTCTGCACCAGGAGGGTGAGTGGGTTCCTTGATGGGAAAGGAGGCAGCCAGGTAAAGAGGAACCCGCAGCTCCAGCCTGCTTGGCTTCTGAACTCCTTCTCAAGGTTGCCTGCCAAAGCAGTTTTTAAATAATCAAGTTACTGTGGGGCTGTGACTCTGACTCTCACTGGTGGGGAAGCTGGCAGCAGAAAGGGGTGGGATGGACGGGCAAGGAATGGAGTGTTTCCTGGGCAGGGAGTACCTTTGGGAATGATGGTAACCCCAGGCTTGTTGGAGGCTCTTCCTGACCTCTGGGCACAGATCACTGAAGGTCTTGCCCACCTATTCAGGTGGCCAGGAAAGAACAGGGTGGCTTTAACGCAAGTTAAGTGTGTCAGGATGCTTCTAGGGCAGAACAACCCACACCTTGGAGTGCAGGGGCTGAGCGCCTATTACTAGGTTTCTTCTTGAGGGTGCTCGCCCAGGGTTCAATACCTGGATGTCATAGATGTGCAGGCCTCATGGGTGGAGCTGGGAAGACTCTGGAGTTGGATGCAAGTTTGTGAAACTATGCCTTTAATTTAATTTAATTTTTTTTTTTTTTTTTTTTGGCCACATCTTGCTGCACTTGGTGGGACGTAGCGCTTCCCAGGTGGCGCTAGTGGTAGAGAACCCACCTGCCAATGCAGGAGACTTAAGACATGGGTTCAGTCCCTGGGTCAGGAAGATCCCCTGGAGGAAGGCATGGCAGCCCACTCTGGTATTCTTGCCTGGAGAATCCCATGGACAGAGGAGCCTGGTGGGTTACAGTTCACAGGGCTGCAGAGAGTAGGATACGACTAAAGTGATTGAGCATGCATACACGTGCCATCAGGATTTTAATTCCCTGACCAGGCACTGAACCCATGCCCGCTGCAGTGGAAGCGCAGAGTCTTAACCACTGGACCACCGGGCAAGTTCCAAGTGAATCTGTCCCTTTGAGGTACAAGGTTGATAGTGTCCATAAGATTCTCAAAGAGGGCTGTGGTCTCGGAAATACAAAGCACCACTTGTTCGTGTGCTGTGAGACCCTTGCCAGCGTGTTGCATCACCTCCCCCAAACCTGGGGACCAGGCACCAGATTTAGGCGCAGCTTCTCTGAATGCTGTGGCAGTTCACGGTTCAGGGCCTTTGCTGGGGCTCTTCTGTCTGTCTTTGCCTCCTTTCCCATCTGCCAAACTCCTATTCATCCTTCAACAGCCAGGTCAAGCTTTTGCTGATCCCCTCTCCATGGACAGAGCCGATTGTCCCCTCTTTTGTGTACATGCACGCTCAGTCTCTCATTTGTGTCCAACTCTTTGTGACCTCATGGACTGCAGCCCACCAGGCTTCTCTGTCCATGGGATTTTCCATGCAAGGATACTAGAATGGGTTGCCTTTTTCTTCTCTGGGGAATCTTGCCAACCCAGGGATCGAACGTGCATCTCTTGCGTCTCCTGCATTGACAGGCGGATGGATTCTTTGTCACTGTGCCCCCTGTTTTGAGCCAGCATCAAACTTTAAAAAGGTTTACTGGAGCTCCTACCACTCTGTGTTTTCAAACCATTTATTCCTGTGTTTATTTCACCAGGATGAGGTATTTCTCTTAAAAAGAAAACACATACACACACACACACAAACTTATTACATTTATTGTTTGCTTATTTGTCAGCTCCAGGTCTTAGTTGTGGCATGCTGGATCTTTAGTTGAGGTATGTGGGATCTAGTTCCCTAACCAGGGATGGAACCTGGGCCCCTGAAATTGGGAGCATGGAGTCTTAGCCTCTGGTCCAGGGAAGTCCCAAGACTAAGTATTTCTTGAGGGCAGGTGAGCTCCTCTTCATTTCTGAATGGACCTTTTGAGTAAACCTTTAATAAAATGTGTTAAATTGATTTGGTGAGGCCCTTTCAACCCAAATGGCCGCAACCGGGTAGGTATGGAGAAAAATGCCCTTTAAGTGTGAAGATTAGAACAGTTGCAGCACAGCTGTTATGAGGAAGCTGTGTCCTTCCTTGCCGATATTTCCTTGGGTTTGGAACAGGCTGAGTTTGATGTCCGAGGGGAAACAAGGAAGGAGGTCGTCCTGTGGGTCATCAGAGCTCTGGTCCTAGAGGAGGAGAGGGGTCAGGGCTGGACATGGAGACTTAGGATGTCATGGAGGAACCACATGTGGCCCATTTCACAGATGGACTAAGGAGAGGACACCAGGCAGCACTCAGGAGAGGGGACCTGCGATGGTGAGCACATCCCGGGCTCCCTCCTGGTGCCAGGCGGGGTGCCCGTGTGCCGCACTGGAGCTGCACAGCAGCCCTCTGCCAGAGGGTCCTGTTTTCTCTAGTGTGTAGATGGGGAATCTGGGCCAGGGAGGTTGCACTGTTGGCCTGAGGCCACATGGCATGTCTGCGGCGGGGTCAGAACTCGCAGCTGCAGGAGTCCAGCTTCGAGTCTGGGCACCGCTGGAGAATGCACCTCCGAGCCAGAGAGGCATGAACGAACCAGAGAGGGTCTGAGCCTGGCCGGAGGCCGGGGTGGGGCCCAGCGGCCCCTGCTTCCACCTCCGGGTAGAATTCTTCAGCCGGGGTCATGAGGAGACTTGGGAGTCATTTTGAAAAAGGGGCCGAGAGCACGTCTGTGCATTACGTAGTCACAGCAGAAATGGAGCTTTGCTCACTCCAAATCACCTTATCTCTAGTCTTTAGAATGTTCTTTTGGCTGAAACTATATTGAATTAGTTTAATTGAAATTTTTTTTCTGAGATAATTTTTTTCTTATTATAAAATGATATATGTTCATTGAAGAGTGTTTAAAATATAGTGAGGCAAATGTAAGAGAGTGGGAATCACCCATAATTCTACTATGTATAATAATGTTAGTAATCATAACTGATGTGTTGAATGCTATGTATTAAGGACTATACAAAGGTACTGTTATCATTAACCCTTTTTTCAGTGTGTGAGGAAAACAGACTCAGAGAGGTTAAGTAACTTTGACAAAGGTCACACAGCCAGGAATTGATGGGATTTTAATATGCACAGAGTGACTCCAGGGCTCTTAAATTCCTCTTTCTTGTGTGAAATAGCAACAGTAATGAATTGGAAAGGGAGGCGTTGAAGCTGTTTACTGGATTTTGCCTACTCAGGACTAGAGAAGTGATTATAGTGGTCAGGTGGGGACCACCAGTTTCAGTAATCTTGATAACAACACCTCGTGGTTCTTTAACTCAGGCTTTATGAAGACAAAGAAGGAGTTACTTAAAAGCCAGAGGCATGCTCCATCCTGAGCTTTCCACTCGGTTGAGGCTGTGCGCACACAGGGGCACCAGGGACAGTCTCCCTCCATCACGGGCGGTGGCTCTGGGCGAGCTCCCAGAGCTCGTGGTCTGGTGCCCAATTCATGGCCTGGGCGCCCTCCCTTTCTCTCCTCAGTGCCCCAGTAGCCAGTGACTAAGAGTCTTCATCCTCGAGGGCTGGTCCAGGTGTTGACCCTGAGGCATGGCGGACCTGTCCTGTGCTTCTAACAGGGTCCCTTGGGGTGTCATCCTCCCAGGGGAGCCAGTGTGTGGAGGAGAAGGGAAGTGTCTTCGGGTGGTACCCCTCTCTGAAAACCACACCTTATGGCATCCACACGATCGTTCCTGTTCAGCTGCTTCATCCCCTATGGACGTGGGTTTGCTCATGCATTTCTCACGACTGCAGCTAGTCCGGAGAAATGATCAGGGCTATTTTCAAGGAGGGCGAAGGAGTAGGGAGAGGGTGAGCCATGTGAGAACAGACCAAGTGGTCTGGAGTGGTTCTTTCTGGGATGGCAGAGGACTTCCTGGGGGCTGTGTCTGCCTCCTGCCAGGCTGTGGGTGTGTAGCTTCCACACCTGCCGGTCCAATAACCATTAACCCTGAGTTCCTGACCCAGTGTGTCGCTCCCCTTTCTGAGTCACAGGTGCCAACTCTCCCAGAGTCCCCTCCCCACTCTGTGGTTATGAATAAGGATGGGATTGGGGCAGTGCTTCAGGCTTCCATGAACTGAGTATGAAACAGAAATACCAGAAGATGATTCAGAATCTTGCTAGAGGAACCAAATATGACCTCAACCCCTAATACGACTAGGTTCCGGGCCTGAACACAGCTTTGCAACAATGAGGGAGGACTGGCATTGCCTGACCAGCCGTCCAGCTTAAGCCTCTTCTTGCATGCAGAGCCTTGTGCCCCTCCCCTGGCAGCCTGCCCCCTGGGCTCTGCGCCATTCCCTCAGAGCTCCTGCGTGGCTCGCCCCATCCCTCTTGCAGGGCCGTGCCATCTACTTGAAGTACCTGTCCCCTTTGTCCCTCTCCTGCCCCCATCCTCAGGAGCCAGCTCAGTGTCCATCTCCCCCACGAAGCCTCGTCTGGAAGCCTTTACTAGAAAGGGTCCCCTCTTCTTGCCCCCAGGACACCGCAGGCTTGCGTCCACTGTGGCCGTTAGCATCTCTGTTCCTGTCTTGACATCTCTTTTTGCACTTAGACTGTGAGCTCCGGAGGTCAGTGACCTTGCCTCAGGCGTGTCTGACTCCTAGCAGCAGTGACCTCAGCAGGTGGCCAGATGGCTGGAGGGACAGAAAGGGATGAATACTGTGGCGACGTGGGGGCGGGGCACAGGCAGCATCATTGGAGGTGGTCAGACGCCTAAACAGGCACGTAGTCTCACACACGCTGTCAAGGCAGTGATCACATAGGTGGAGAAGACGGTTGCAGTTGGTGAGACCAAGCAGGGAAGCGTTAGCCCCATTTCCAGCCACTCAGGCGTGGGTTTTGTCCCAGCGTAAACACATGGTTTTTCCATCAAAGTATCTTGCATGGGAAATCAGAAAATCTTTCTTAGGGAGAGACCAAAAATTACAAGAGCTCATCATTATTATTTTTTAATTAAAAGACAGCAACTGCCTGATATTCGGTAAATTCAGGCCCCTCCCATGGGTCCACTAATGTGCTGAAATCTGGGTTTAATGTGCT
This sequence comes from Redunca redunca, assembly GCA_006410935.1. Lineage (NCBI taxonomy): Eukaryota > Metazoa > Chordata > Mammalia > Artiodactyla > Bovidae > Redunca > Redunca redunca. The sequence continues at coordinate 493,746 of SJYQ01001129.1, read as the reverse complement.
GAATTTATTTTTTATAAGAATCTGTTGCTGAATCTGCTTGATGAAGAGAGCCTGGTTAGAGCTTTAAGAAACTTCTCATTAGCGAGATAAATGTGCTGGGTGCTTGGGGAATCTGCAGCCTACTGCTGTTGGGCACCTGCCGGGCTGAGTGGGGCTGCTTGGCCGTATGCTGGGGTAAATCCAGAGGGTCCCCGTGGGAGGGCACACGTGGGGGCCAGACCCTGGGGAAGTGCACACACAGGTGTCTTGATCAAAGCCGTTGCGTGAGTCATCGCCTGTTACCTGGTGCTGGAAGCAAGATGCTGGCTCAGGCTGCCAGACTCCCAGGCCCTGCCTGGCACCCAGGAGTTCTTCTCCCTGTTGTGTGAGAATACGCCTCGTGTCGTGAGTGCTGGTCTGTAGAAGGCAGGTGTGTAGAAGGGGACCCAGTATATGGATGCCCAGGGGACCCTAGTTCTTATGGGGGTGGGGATGAGCAGAGATATGTGGAGGACATTGGAGGTGAGAACTGCACAAGGTGGAGACATGCCGCGTAAAAACAAGGGGACTCCAGGCAGAGACAGTGAAGGTGGGCGGCATGGAAAAGGGAAGGTGGTCGGAGACAGCATGTCTCGCTTGGGTGGATGGCAGGCTTACAGGAGAGGAGATGGGAGCAAGCTGGTTCCTTGATCGCCTTACTAGGGAATTCAGACTTTCTCTTCTCAGCTGCTGGGTTCTAGGAGAAAGAACAGTGTGATCCCGTTGGCATTCTGGGACGAGCTGATGGCAGTGTGGAGGATGCATAGCTGTGGGTTAGAGGGAGTCTTGCCACCTGGGTGTGGCCCTGGAGCAGAGGGGCGTCCCTGGGCATCTGCCCCCCAGCCCCAGGGCCCTCTGAGTCACAGCACCAAGCTTTTTCTTTCGAGGCCAGGCCTTCTGAGTGGAAGCACAACTCCAAACCAATATTCTAGGCCACAGAACCTGGGGCCACACGATGCTGGTCGGAAAAGCAAGGGTGAGTGCTGGCCTAGACAGCTGTTGGACCCTGCTGGGGGGAGAGGGGAAGTTCCGAAGGATGCTCTTTCTTGGCTGCTTATTAGAAGACACATGCCCCCTACCTCCACCCATGAGACATTGTTAGATGGTAGCAGTGGGCAGACACAAAGTTGAACCAAGAAAGAGGGAGCTTCATGAGAGCTGCAGCAGCCCATGTTTTAAAGCTCTCTTTCTGGGACTTCTGTGGTGGTCCAGAGGTTAAGACTCTGCGCTTCCAATGCAGGGCTCACAGGTTCGATCCCTGTTCCGGGGAGTAGGATCCCACATGCTGTGTGGTGCAGCCAAAAAATAAAAATTAAAAAATAAAATAATCTTTAAAAAATGAAAAAGGTCTTTTTCCTTTAAAAAGGACCTGCGGTTAGAGAGAGGATGGGAGAGGCACAGTGACCACCACTCTGAGCCTGGAAAGGTTGCGCACGCTGTCGATTCAGTCGTGTCGGACCCTTTTGTGACTGCATGCACTGTAGCCCTCCCGGGCCCTCTGTCCATGGGATTCTCCAGGCAAGAATACTGGAGTGGGTTGCCATGGCCTCCTCCAGGGGATCTTCACGACCCAGGGGTGGAACCCCATCTCTTATGTCTCCAGAATTGCCAGGTGGGTTCTTTACCACTAGCGCCACCTGGGAAAAGTTATTTGCCACAAGATGCTGCTGGGCTCAGAGCAGAAGCCTGGGACTGGAATGTGCAGAGGCTGAGGAGGGTGGCTGTGGGCAGCCAGTGGAGCTGGGGTGCAGAGGAGGACCTGGGACAAGCAGCTGCCATGAAATGAGGGAAGACCAGGGAAACCTGTACGGGAAGAGAAGCCCAGGGTCTGAGAACTCCAGTTGGACGTCGGCCGTTTCTGGCCTCCAGGGCCCTTCGTGTCTTTAGAAAACGCTCTCTTGGATGTTGAGGTGCGAAGATATGAGGTCTGCAACAGCTTCAGACATTTTGCTATCAATAATTTAGTCTTTATCATTTAAGCCAGTTTGAGTTGGGTTTTCTGTCACTCGCAATGGATTTGGTTCCAAGTGCAATGAAAAGCTATTAAAGGATTTTAAGCTGAGGAGCACATGATCTCATTTACATGTTGAAAAGATGCCTCTGGCTGCCGGTGGAGAATGGGCTCTAGAGTGGCATGAGTGGAAGCAGGGGGCTCCTCGAGAGGCTGTTGTAGCCGTTCAGGTGGGGAAGGAGTGGCTTAAGCTCGGGCGGTCATGGTAGAGTAGGCAGATAATGCCAGCAGAGTCCTGGGGTAGCTGGTGCAGGATTAACAAGACTGTGTGGATGGACTGGGAGGACCGGAGTGACTGGAGGAAGACGGAGCTGTTGGTGATGCTGGTGAGGAGCGGGGCTGCAGGAGTGTTGGGTTGGTGGGCAGGACGGGTTGGAACTTCTCTTTTGAGCAGATTCTGTTGAAGATGCTAATCAGACAACTAAGCAGCCATAACAAGTCAACAGTTGGATATCAGGCTCTCACCCAAGCCAAGGTTAATTTGGGTGTCATCAGTGGTTAAGAAAGAAGTCATGTAGGGAGAAAATACAGAGATCGAGGAGAAGAGGGCTGAGGGCAGAGCCCTGGAGTTTGCCAGTCTTAGAGCCTAGTAGAGATGGAGAAGCCAGTGATGGAGAGAGAGTGATGGAAATGGAGAGGAGTGGCCAAATGGAGAGGAGCCCAGGCAGTGTGGAGCCACGCCCAGGAGGGAGAGGTCAGCTGTATCCAGGGGTGCTGGGGGTATCACACTGAAGAAGAACACAGAAGCATCTGCAGGAGTTGGCAACGTGGCAGTCATTGGTGACCTGGATAAGCCAGACTAGGGTGACTGCAGAATGAACAGGAAGAGAGGGGTAGGGGTGTGATCACTGACGTTTCTTTGAGGTGAGCTGTGACCAGGAGCAGGTGATGGAGCTGTGGTTGGAGGAGGAGGTGGGTTCAAGGAGGGCATTTTATATTTAAAGACAGGAGATGGCGGAGTGTGTGGATAGTGATGGAAATGATCTAGTGTATGGGGGGATACATTGATAATACAAGAGAGAGGGGGAATCCCTTCCTGAATGAAAGGGAGGGCTTCAAATCAACTGATTTGGCCTCTTGGAGGATAAGTGGAGGGATGACAGAGAATTTGAGAACAGGAGGTAAGGCTGTCAACTTGGTGGTGAGAAATTAAGGGGTTTCCTCTTACCTTGTTTTCTCAGTGGGTTACAGGGTAAGGCAAGGGGCTGAGAGTCCCAGGGGCTGTTGAGGAAGGAGGAAGGGCAGAAGACAGCAGTCTGAGAGCAGGGGGTAGGGTAACCTTACCTGGGATCTGTAGGAGTACAGGGTGATGCTGAGTGCCTATCTGAAGCTTGTGGTTATAAAATTAAAGTGCGAGCCATCAGCCTGGCTCTGTGGTCGCCTCCTGAAACGTTCGGTACCTGAGGTGCATACGTGGAGAAGGCGGAGAGTTGGATTCAGGTGGACCGGGGACTCAGCCCAGGGAATGGAAGGAGGGTGGAAGGGGAAAAGAGTCTGAGGTCATTTGCAAGGGAGAGATTATACGGAACCATAATTATGCATGTCCAAGAATGTCCGAGATAGAAAAGATGTTGGAGATAAACATTTAGGATCATCAGCTAATGGGCAGCAGGTGAAGGGCTTAGATGAGATTGCCCAGAAGAGGGTGTGATGTGAGAGAGAAGAGGGCCAGCGATCAGACGATCAGACGGGGGGAGTCAGCATTCCAGGGGGCAGTGAGAGAGCCTTGGGGGTGACTGAAAGGGAGGAATGCAGGAGACGTGGTGCTGTGGAAACCAAAGGAGGGAAGAGCAGGAGTGACCAACCGTCCAGGGAGGCTGGGATTGTTACTTTAGATGTCACTGGTTACGTGGGGTGAAGATGGAAGGGGAGGGAGTGGAGGTAGTGAGTGGGGTCAGAGGGATGAACAGCATTAGAAGCCAGGCAACTTGATCCAGATCTGGAGAAATGAGAAGTGGGTTAATTTTCTAAGAGGCGACAGAGAAAGGAAGTGAGGACCTGAACTCAGGGGTTCTGTTCGGAACCAGAAAACAGCACTTGGCTCCCTCAGGGCCTGGAGCTGTGAGAGAGAGGACCCTTTGTGCCCGGAGAAGGAAGGAGGTGCGAAAAGGGGTCAGGGACCAGATGTAGGGGGCATGTCATGAGATCTGTGTCCTGTGGAATCTGAACAAGCAAGTGAGTGTAGATTGCTTGCCCATGTGTCTCTTGTGCCCGGATATTTCTCTCTTCATACTGGAGCAGACCATGTTTTCCCAAAGCTGGCAGAGTTGGGGGTGGAGTGGGAGGGACAGGGCCTGGGAAGGTCCAGGCTGCAGTGTCCAGGCCAGGCTTTCACACAGAGAAACCAGCTTGGAGGGGGCACAGAAGTGACAGGGCTGGGTGCATGCGGACACTGACACTGGGGAGAATGTTAGGCGTCAAACACACACACACACACACACACACACACACAGTCCCTGGAATAGCCTTGAACTAAGGCAATGGCACCTCACTCCAGTACTCTTGCCTGGAAAATCCCATAGATGGAGGAGCCTGGAAGGCTGCAGTCCATGGGGTCGCTGAGGGTCGGACACGACTGAGCGACTTCACTTTCACTTTTCACTTTCTTCCACTGGAGAAGGAAATGGCAACCCACTCCAGTGTTCTTGCCTGGAGAATCCCAGGGATGGGGGAGCCTGGTGGGCTGCTGTCTATGGGGTCGCACAGAGTCGGACACGACTGAAGTGACTTAGCAGCATAGGCATCTGTAGGCACCATGAACAAAAGGAAAGTGAATGAATATCTAGCATTAAAATCCTAGGGTCAGGCCCCAGTGGGACTAGCAGAAGGCTCTGTAGACTGTGTGAGGTTTGGAGTCCAGGATATCTTGGCAGAAACAATTTATGCTCTAAAAGAGCCCTGGCTCATCAGAGGGGCAGTTCCTTCATTATTCTTGCCATGAAGGCCTTTGCGGTCTCACAGCATGTCCTACTGTCTCTTTCAGTGTTGGGGTTGCAGTTGGGTGTCAGGGCTGGACCACAGCATCTCCCCCTGCGGCCCCTACAAGAAATCCTGTCTCCACTTTGGTTTTGCTTTCCTCCCAGGTTCGCTTCTCCACTCCCCAAACTGCTGAGTGGCATGAAGTCACAGGGAGGCCTGGCTTCCTCCTCCTTTCCAGTCTCCTGCAAGTGAGCTCAGATGGCCCCGTGCCCCTTTCGCCCTCCTTTCAGATGAGGAATATCTGCTGGGTTTGAGGGTGCAGCAGGGAGACTGCAGCCACATTGCTACCCAATGTCACGGAAGTAAGGGGGGTGTCCACGGAGGTCCGCTGGACGGGGTGCTTGCTTCAGCTGCCTGGGGGGCCTGAGAAGGTTCTCTGCAGCCCACGTGTCCTCCAATCCACGCACACTTGGGTCAAAGTGCAGGTGGCCAATGACCGTGGGCTATCTCCCAATCTTTCCCATGACTCCACGCTTAACTCCTGCAAATGAAGACATTTCCAGCCTCAGAAAGCCTGAGTTTCTGGTGGTTGCTGGCGGGGATTCTGAATGCAGAGCCCGTCGTGTGGCTTCCTTCTTATTCATTAGGTCTGGGCGCTCTCATTACCGGGTGGTGAACCAGAAGCCACAGCGAGGTGCCAGGCCAGACAAGGGTTGGAAAGGCTTTCTCTCCGGAGCTGACACAGCAGTCATGGGTCTGGCTTGTGTTTCTCCAATTCTGATTTGCATCGAGGTTGCTAAGAAAGCTTTCCACCCAGGTCTGCTCACGTCCTCCGTACGCCCAGCCAAGCCTCCCAGACCTTCTTCTCTGCCATCAGTGGAATTCAGGTTGGGGCTGAGGTTGCTCCGAGAGGCACACAGCAGTCATCCTTCTCACTCACAGTCCACCTGCCTTTCCCTTCTGGGTAGCTTTTTATTTGACAAATAGAATTGAGCAGCACCCAGCGTCTAGGTGGTGAGGTGGACAGGGCACAGGGGATGCAGAGAGAAGATCTGCCCTTTATCCCTGGCTCTTTGTATCTCTCAGGAGAGCTGTGAGGGGCATCAAGTCTGCAAGTCCCTTTTACCTCTGTCCCCACAGGCTCATCATGAGAGGCCTTGGGGCCTTCTTCCCACATTTATCACTATCAAACTAATCCTAAAATAAATCAACCCTGAATGTTCATTAGAAGGATTGATGCTGAAGCTGAATGAAGCTCCAGTACTTTGGCCACCTGATGCGAAAAGCTGACTCATTGGAAAAGACCCTGATGCTGGGAAAGATTGAAGGCAGGAGGAGAAGGGGACGACAGAGGATGAGATGGTTGGATGGTATCACTGACTCAATAGACACAATTTGAGCAAACTCTGGGAGATAGTGAAGGACAGAGGAGCCTGGCTTGCTGCGGTCCATGGAGTCGCAGAGAGTCAAACATGACTTAGTGAACAGCAACAACTGGCCCCACCCACCGAGAATCAGTCTCACAGCCTGGCTGGGCTCGTTAATCTCGGAGGCAACAGAAATTGCTTTGCCTTGAATTTGACGGTTTAGGCAATGACAACATTTATACAGGCACTTCCCACTTACGTACAGGTCATATTTCTGGCAGTTTATTTATAAATTGGCTGTTGGCTACTTGAAAACAGTTTTTCTCACAGAAATATATTTTCAGGTGATGGTTAAGTTTCTCTGCCAGCACACAAAGGGCTATTTAACTTGGATTAAAACAAATTATCCGCTAGTTGAAAGGGGTGGGTCTAGGTCAAGATTTAAATTGAAGGGGAGATTGCTGGGGAGTCAGGGTCAGCCCGGAGAATGAAAGGTCATTCCATTTGGTGTACATAACAGTACAGCCAGTCTGAGCCATACATTCATTGGTGGTTCTTTATCTCGCAGTCCATATGCATCAACAGTCCTGTTTGTCCTACCCGAAAAACAGACCCCAAATCGAATCACCTTTCACCTTCTGCTAGCCACCATCACCCTAGATGGAACTACCACCCTCTCTTCAACTCCCTATTCCTGTTTACCCCGCCCCCTCCCCACAGCCCGTCCTTCACATGCTGGCAGAGTAAACCTTTAAAATGGGAGTCAGATCAGTTCGGTTCACAAGGTTAAGGCAGAGTGCCACAGGAGGCAGCACCTCCCTCTCCTCCGTCCCCCACCCCAATAGATTCCACTTACCTCCTGCCAACTGCACAGAGAGGTGGGGATCCGGCGCCTGCTTTTCTGGGGGAGCTTCCTGGTTTCCTTTCGGTTCACTCACACTTTAAAAGTCCCTAGATTTCTGCGTATATCTTCGGTATCTGGGGATTAAACCCCTATTCCTTGCTTTAGGAGGAAAACCCACCCCCATCACCTAGTGTGTACCTACATAAGAGGACACTTAAAAAAAAAAAAACTGTGCTCCATAGGTTCATAATTACAGTAATTCATCTCCTCTGCGCTCCTCCATTAATGGTGACCAGCAATCACGTTCCCAGCCCTGTGTGAATTTCTCTCCACTCTGCATTGGGCCGCTGATTCCTGCTCATTCATCACTCTCCATCCCCTCTGGTGGCACAGGGACCCTGTCCTGGGGACCTCGCCTCCCAGTGGACCTCCTCTTCCTGGTGTGAGCTGACTCCATCATTGGAGCCAACCCGGTGCAGACAGCAGCCTGCTCTCAGGAGGCCCCGACCTCCAACTACTGCTGTGCAGGGGGGCCTGTCTGAGGCGTAAATCAACCCCGACTGCAAGGCCATCGGCCGTGTTCTTGGAGCTGCCTGCTGACAGCATGCAGGAGTCCGGGCTGACTCTTTCTTTCCTGGCTGTAGCAGTGTGGGCCATGTGTTATGACCACAGAGGATTCAGGGACTGGAAGGAGCCCTCCAGGGTCATTTCGCCTCCCTGGCCTCTGCCCTCGGCTAACACCTTCTGACCATCCCCATGGGAGAAAGAACCCTCTTCCCATGGAGACTCTTCGTTCAGCACGGCGCCCTTCCCTGCTGCCTGCCCTCTGCTCGCGCGGGCTCGGTTGCGTTGGTGGAAGGAAAACGGTACCTTCTGCTGATGAAGTCACCTGCCCCTGGCGCCGCACTCCCACCATCACCAGCTTCTTCTCTTGGCCACATGTTTACAGTTTCCCAGCCTCTCTGCCGTCTGGGCGACAGGAGCACCCAGCCAAGACAATCTGAATTAATTTTGCAAGTAAAATTTAATCAGACGACCCATCAAGCGCCCCACTAAATCAAGACATATTACATTTCGTGTGAGCTCTGAGCCCATTCATCATGTAAGGCAGCCCCTGAAATGCCAGCCAGGGTTAGGGCAAAAGGGAAGAGCGTTCTTGTCTGAAGTCAGAAGCAGTCTTCTGTGTGCACGGATTAGCTCTTTTGCGGGTGATAGCATCAAGAAGGTGGTATTGGTATTGGTGGCATCAGAGCCAGGGTCAAATGCTCCTGAAACAGATCTCTGCTTCAACACTTGCTAGCTGTGCAATTCTGTGCAGCTTACTTAACCTCTCTGAGCCTCAGTTTTCTTATATGTAAAATGGGAATGATAGCCCTCTTAGAGGGCTGTTACAAGGTGAAATGAGGGAGACCTATGTGAAGTGTCTGTATTATACTAAATGTTCTATGAATGGTAGTTCCTCCCTGCCTCTGCCCCCGCCCCCCATAAGAAGTAATTAAAAACCTCATGGATGTTTTTGGTTCAGCTGTGCCAATGTAGTGGCATTTACACACCACATAAATAATAGAAAATTAACAGGCAAGTACATTATATACAAGGAACAGTTGAATGAATTCAGCTGACTGAGGGAGATGGATTCAGGGGAGCTTTTAGGTTCACATAGAAAGAAAATGGGCAGAAGTTTTCTCCATCACATGTGGAGCGGGTTTCATAGGTTGGTCTCTCTCTGTGTTGTACTTTCTTTCTTGTTCTGACTCACAAACTGTGAGCGTCTGGTTTTACAGAGATTTCTGAGATCCTTAGTAAAGCCTAACCATGGTGATGGTGATGGAGCCTCATCTTTTTGCTTCGTTTACTTTTTCTGTTACCTTTCTAGGCTGCAACAGACTAGAGCCATTGAGGACCAGGCATAGGGAGATAGGGGCTTTTCAGGGGGTGCAGTGATAAAGAATCCACATAACCATGCAGGAGACTTGGGTGTGATCCCTGGGTCGGGAAGATCTCCTGGAGGAGGAAATGGCGCCCCACTCCAGTATTCTTGTCTGGAGAACTGCATGGACAGAGGAGTCTGGCGGGCTAAGTCCATGGGCTGCAAAGAATCAGACCTAACTGAGCACACATGGTTTAAGAAGATAGAGAAACCTCGCACATTATCTGCTGACAGCTTTGATTAGAATTCCTTCTAGAGAAGTCTGGGAGTGGTGACCCTCAGGGGACAGCAAAGGTCCCCTTTGGTTAGGTGGTGGTAGTTCTGCTCTCAGCGTGGCCTCCAGGGAGCTGGGGAATGAGGTCTTGGGCTCCTCAGGACTGGCTTTGGGGGAGAGGGGCTCCCTAGCTTCCCCTACTTTCTCAGCCATGTAGTCCCAGCAGCCATGGGACTCTCATCTCTGACTGAGTGCTTACCTGAGCCCTGAGCAGAGAGGGCCAGACAGAATCTTCATCTTTGCTTTTTAATTAAACTTTGTATTTTGTATTGGCGTATAGCTGATTAACAATGTTGTGATAGTTTCAGGAGGACAGCAAAGAGACTCAGCCATACATATACATGTATGCGTTCTCCCCCCAAACTCCCCTCCCCTCCAGGCAGAGTCTTGTTGTCCAACAGGAGCTCCCAGTCCTGACTGACTGTGGTTCTTACAGAACCAGTGACAGAACGTAACTTGCTTCTTTAAGGACCAAAACTTAAAAAGATATTTTGGCCGCTTTAATGAAATCTTTCCATCCAAATGGACATAAGAAAAGTAGGACTAATATGCATGCTTTCTTTTTTTTAAGGTTTCATTCTGCACCTTTTTAAAAAACTTATTTTTAATTGAAGGACAATTGCTTTACAGTATTGTGTTGGTGTCTATCAAACGTCAACGTGAATCAGCCACAGGTATGCTCTCTTAACCAGTGTACTCAGAATACAGTTGGATTGCTTTTTCATTTCTCAGGGTTGTGATCATAAATGTTAGCTACTACCCGGGTGCTATGGGCTTCCCAGGTGGCTCAGTGGTAAAGAATCTTCCTGCCAATGCAGAAGATATGCATTCTATCCCTGAGTGGGGAGGATCCCCTGGAGGAGGAAATAGCAACCCACTCCAGTGTTCCTGCCTGGGAAATCCCATGGACAAAGCAGCCCGGCAGGCTGCAGTCCAGGGGGTTGCAAAGAGTCAGACACAACTTAGCGACTAAACAGCAAAGCCTGGTGGGATAGTTTTTTTTCCCCACAGTGGACCTTCTTGGGTTCCTGTGACTTTTCTCTTTTCTCCTGCTTCATCGGCTGCCTCTTCTTACTCTTGCCCACTTGTCTGCCTCCCTTTTCCTCTTCCCTCTTCCGCACTTAGTGTGAATAAACTCTCTCAGCATTAGCTTAGAGTGGGGCCAGGAGGGGTCTCTCTCATTTGCTGAGTCCTTTTTGTTTCCTCCTTTATCTCAGTGGAGTTGAGGCCCCCAGCTGGGTGGTATTATGTACTTGCCTGTGTGGAAGTTGCATTGTTTGCACATGTGCCCAGCTTTCCTGATAGATTTTTAGATCGTGGTCCACAAGGGACCTGACTACATTTGTTTTCCCTGCAGCAGTGCTCCATGGATAGCAGGGTCCCTTCACAAATGTACACATTGACCTTATCAATGAATCTGTTGGGTTGGCCAAAAAGTTCATTAAGATTTTCCATAAGATGTTCTTTAGAAACCCAAACAAATATTTTGGCCAATCCAGTACTTAAGGAGATAGGGAATTAAATGGAACAGTTCGTTCCATTGGAAACAGAAATAGTTACGCCATTAGAAAGAAAGACAGCATTTCCATCATGTATACAAAAAAAGCAGTCCGATAGTGGCTAGAAGTTAGTGAAATGGGATTCTAGTTGGGTGATCTTGATTACTCCATGCCTCACTTTCCTCACCTGAAAAATAGGATAATTATACTGGCTGCATCATAGGGTTGTAAAGATAAATGGGGTCCTGGCTGTTAAAATTGCTTAGTACCAGACTTCCCTGGTGGTCGAGTGGCTGAGACTGCCAGTTTGATCCCAGGTTAGGGAACTGGATCCCACATGCTGCAACTAAGACCCGGCACAGCCAAATAAATATATAAATAAAAATGAATATTTAAAAAAATGAAATGACTTAGCTCAATACCTGGCATGTAATAAAGCATTTGCTGGTGTTAGTAATGATACTAAAAAAGGCTCTGATGTGTGATTTGATGCATCTGGTGGGGACGGTGTGTGCTTCCTGGGGGTCTATCTAGGGGCCCTTCCTTTCTGCCCTGGATTGAACCCTCCTCGTTTTCCCGCTTCCATGTCTCTGGGAAGATCTTTATTTGGCCTCAGTGTGAGATGGATGTTAATGCAGAAATGTTAGGTCTGGAGATTTCCACAGCCTTTGAATAATAGACATTTGGAAAATTAAATATTTCTGTCAAGTGTGCCATAAATCTTGGCTGTTTAGGAAGGTGAGAAATTAAAATTGCAAACCAGCCTGGGAGGGAGCGAGCTGGTCCAGTTTCCTGGTGTGTGGTCTCAGGGTGAGGGTGGGTGGAGCAGGGGCTCCCAGAGGCAGCAGCTTTGGACCAGGACAGGGAGCAGACCCTGGGCTGAGGGCAGTCAGGAGAGCGCTGGTTACTGCAGGTCGTCAGCCTGGCGCACTTTGAAGTTCAGAAGGTTTTAATGGAGGCTTCCCCCTCTGTGTTCTAGATCTGCCCCTACCGGGCTTCAAGCATTTCTCTCTCTTCTTTCCCTCTGTTTTGGCTTTCCTGCCTATCCACCCACACACCTGCTGGGCACTCTCCCTCCCTTCTCCTACTTCAGAGGAAGCATCAGTCCCAGTAATTCCTGGCACTGCTGGAGAGCCATTTGGGGAGCCGGGGAGCCTGTTGTGGGCTTCCTCTGCCCCAGCAATGGCAAACCGTGAGAGGGTCTCACGAATAGAGATGGTATCCCAGACTACACAGAGCAGGCAGTAGATAAGCTGCCAGGCTCCTCTGTCCATGGATTTCTTTAGGTAAGAATATTGGAGTGGGTTGCCATTCCTTTCTCTGGGGTATCTTTCCGACCCAGGGATTGGACCCAGCCCTCCCGCATTGCAGGCATCTGAGCCACCAGGGAAGCGCATATGTATCTCTAGGGCTCAGAAAACCTCAGAGGAGGAGATTTTCGTGAAGTGTATGTAGATTATGAACAACTCCCTGTCTCCTCCCTCAAGCCCCAAGATGACCCAAAGATAGGCACCCACCTTCAGCCCTGTCTGTGTGTCTCTCTCCTGCCTTCTTACCCACTCATGTATCCAGATTGGACTCTTGGATGACTATACTATGTATTATGTTGGCAGAAAGACTCACTCGGATTTTTCCATCACATCGTACGGGAAGATGTGAACAAATTTTTGGGCCAACCCATTAAATCTGATGAGGGCATGTCAACTGGTCACCAGTTCTTTGTGACCCACTTGAAAAGGGCTACAAAGAAACCAAAGCCTGTCTAAGGAAGTTTGGCCAGGTGGGGAGGAGACTCAGAACCATGTCATGTCCTCCCTTTCAGGCATTTGTTTCATTCAGCCATTGTGAGTAGGTGGCTAGAATGTTCCAGAAGCATTGGTTGCTGAGGAGAAACAAGTAATAAAGAGATGAGTCCATCTTCTCTGTGTCAAACATTGTGCTAAATTCCATAAACACAATAATTCATTTAACACTAAGAACCTTAAGATGTTACTATTGTTCATTTAACTAAGAGAACTGTGATTCAGAGAAATTAAGCAACCTTCACAGATGGAAGAGCTGAGAATCAAACCCTCAGCTGACTTTCAGTCACTTTGAATCACTTGCTAATAAGGCCTTGCTGAAAAGTTGAGGGAGCCAAGCCTTGCCCCTGAGGAGCTTGGGGTCTAGTTGGAGAGCAGGTGAATACATTTGAGTAGGGATGGATGACAAAGAACCAGGGAGGGCTTCCTGGAGGAGGTGATGCAAAAGCTGAATCTAGCAGGATGTAGAGGAGCCAGTTGGAGAAAAATGGGAGGTAGGCTATCATGAGATTGGGGAAGAGTTTCAACACATGCACAGAAGTGAGGACTTGTGTTTAGGTCATAGCAAGCAGTGGGAGCCAAGGTACAGGGGGAGAAGCCAGGGAGTTGGCAGGGATCAGATTGTGAAGAGCCTTGTATGTCAGACTAAAGGGAGCAGGAGGCCGCTGCGGGGATTTCTACAAAAGGGGACAGGTTGAGATCCACTCAAGCGGCTGGACAAGAGGCAGAAAAACCATGAGGCCACTGTGTACATTAGCGTGAAATGTGTGTGTCTTAAACTAAGGTCTGGAAGTACACAAATCTGAAGGACCTAGAAAGGAGAATGGATAGGATTCTGTCCTGCTTAGTCATTTGTGGAGAAGGGAGGAGCCAGGTCTGGGGGAACAGAATGGGTAGCCAAGTCCCCAGATTTGTGTGGCCTGCCTGCTTGGTGGCAGTGGGGATCCTCACTGTGGACCCAGGCCTGTTCATGCAGACGAAGTAGATGTATTATGATCACTGGGCTAGGGGGTCCTTGTGACTATTGAGATGTCAGTCATGCAGGCAGGGACCCAGCTGGCCCTGCTCCCAGGAACTGAGCTAGGGAAGTGTGCCTCCCCACCCCATCGTCCCCCTAGGCACAACCTCTTCTTTGTCAGTTTCAAAGGAAGTCGACTCTGTGTGTATTGGACATATGGACAGTGTCTATTATTGTCTTCTTTTCCCGTGTGGCCTAAGGATTGCTTGGCCAGTAAGCTTGCTTTTGGCCCTACTTTCTCCTAGGATACTAGCACATGGCTGTTTGGAAGGCAGCTGCCCTGAAACCCTTGGCCTAGCTTTGGGATGGCAGCTGTGAGATCTTGGGGTGGAGGGGAGGTTGTGCTTCCAGGTGCCAGCTTCTCTGGGCTCTAGGGAACAACTTCTGGGTCCTGGGTGAACTCTGTGCCCAAGGTTGTTTAGTTGCTAAGTCGTGTCCGACTCTTTTGCGACCCGGTGGACTGTAGCCTGCTAGGCTCCTCTGTACATGGGATTTCCCAGGCAAGAATACTGGAGTGGGTTGCTATTCCCTTCTCTGGGGGATTCTTCCTGACTTAGGGATTAAACCTGGATCTCATGCATTGCAGGCAGATTCTGAGCCACCAGGAAAGGACAGTGTGCCCAAGGAGAAGCTTATAAAAGGAAATAAGGCAATCTTTATATTTTTAGGACCCTAGAAGGGAAGTAGGATGGATGGCAACCTTGACTTTCTGGAGTAAAATGTGAACTTCTGATAACTGAGGACCAAAAGCTAGGTCCAGTCTTGGCCATGCATAGGCCAAGGGCTGGGGGGCGGAGCAGCAGCAGCCCTCTTGTAGTTATGAGGAGGATGGGCAGAGCTGGTCGCCATCCAACTGGCCTCCTCCCTCAGCTCAGCAGACCCCAGCACTTCTGGAACTCTATCCTTTGATCCAAGTGCGCCATCGTGGCCGTCTGCGTTCTCCAGTGCCGAATTCCTCTCTACCCTTCAGAAAAGCCCACCTGTTGTTCATACAGAGTTGAATCCCCATCTGCTTTCTCTCTGGCTGGTTGAGCCAGTTCTGGCTCCTACCGCACCTGGGGTCCTGTTCTGTCGCCGGGCGCGCCATGAGCATAGCTACAGTCCAGTTTGACTCCAGACGGACTCCCTGAGCCTGGCATATTATCCATCTCGGACTATATGCTCCAGATGTGTCTCCTGAATGTAATACAAGCTCTCAGAGAACCTTTAAAAGGCTGGGGGTGTGGGGAGGGGGCAGGATCCTGAGAGCGCCTACAGAGTGGAAAGATGGGGACGCGGAGGCAGTGCTCCCGAGGAAGGGCTGCCGGTCCTGGAAGGCGGCGGCGAGCCCTGGAGCCCCCGCCCGCTCCCTCTCCCCGCGTGTGCGCTAGGCTTTCGTTACTCTGGCAACTGGCCCCGCTCAGACGGCAGCAGGCAGCTGAATCCAGCCCCTTGTTGCGGGGGAAAATGCTCTCATTGAAGCGCCCGAGCGGAGCTTCTGCCTTTTATTGCAACCGGCGCCACCGGCTTCCATTTGTAAACTTATTAGTGTGCGCGCGCGGGGAGAGGGCCGGGGAATCCGGGCTGCCGCGCCGGGGGACGGCAGGGGCGACGGCAGCCGCATGCTAATCAGCCGGGCGAGCTGAGCCGAGGGGCCGGCGGGGTCGCCTGGCCCCAAGCGCCCCCGCCCCAGCGTTGACCTTGGCCTGGCCTGCTTTGATTCCCCGACTTGGCGCTAGAAGGGGGATCGTTGCGTACGGATGGAAAGGGCCTTAGGATTCAGAGAGGAGACAGGTGTCTCCTGGGGGAAGGACCCCTGTCCCGCATAGGGACCGGGCCGGTCTCCGCCCTGCCCTGAGGTTGCCCTAGCCCGTCCCGAGGCTTCCTGCAGCCACAGTCAGCCGGCGCCTGCCCAGCCGGCCGGGGGAGACCGCCTGCGCCCGGAATGATAATGCGCCCGCTCGCCCGCGCCTCATTTGTAAAGGGCAGCGTCCTTGCTGCCGTAGCAGGTAATTAGCTGGACAGATGGGGACCGGCGCGGAGGTTGATGTTCGCAGTGAAGCCCGGCGCCCTCTCCCTGTCTCGCTCCCCGAAGGCTCGGGAGTGGGATGACAAACATAGCGTGGGCCTTCCGGAAGCGGGCGGCTTTGGACCCATCTCAGGACTTCACACAAGGGCAGCTCTTTGTTTACAGCTCCTCTTTCCCTTCCCATTTCCTTTTCTTCCACCTCCTCCCCTTTTCCGGTTGTCTGCTCCACCCCGGGAGCGGGGATGGGGCGAAGAGCCGGGAGCGGTGGGAGGGTGGGGGGCGGGGGGAATGGTTCCTGTCAAACCGACCCCCTTCCCAATCGCGGTTACTCTGGTGGGTTCTCTTTGCCAGGGAGACTGTCACACACACATCAGAGGCAGTGACGCTGGGGCGGCGTGGGAGGACGGACTGCGGAACCCACGTCATCCAGCCCCGGAGGAGTGCTGGGCTCCTCTCCTGCCTGCGGGCACCCGGGCAGCCACCAAGCAGGGCTTTGACTGCCGCGTTGGCCAGCAGCTGCTGACCTCATTAGGGCTCCGATCATGGAGACGCAGGCCATTAAAGGTCCATAAGAACCAGAGCTAAGTGGCTGCAAAGATATTGACAGCCTCCCTGGAAACTCACTTTCCAATAAGCTGCTGCATCCCCTCCTCCTTTAATTAGCAGGAGGGAGCTGGACAAGTTGTTACAACTGCAGGGAAAAACGATAAAAGATGGCTTTGTATTAGTGTGGCAAATTTTATTAAACCGGGAGAAAGGGTAACTGGAACATGACAGCCGCGTGTGTAGTGCCTCCTGAATTTGTAATAACCCAGTCTTGCTCTGAATCATCCCTGCATTGGCAAACTGAATATAAAGCATTGAACAGATCCAATATTGTAAGAGGAACAACAGAGAACAGCCGAATGCCCAGGGACAGGCAGGGGAAGAGGGTCTCCAGCCCAGGGCAGCAGTCACTGGTTAATGAGCAGAAATATAGGGTCTGGCCTAAGGCTTTGTCTCCTGAATGACTCCCCCCACCCCTTTTTTCCTATGTCCCTGTCTTTTCACTTATAATTCAGAGGTAATATCTGGCCACAAGAGAAAACTTATCTAATAGCACATTAGTTGGCAGGGAATGGACAAAGCCATGTTTTCCTAAAGCGAGGAAAGGGTGAGACAGGAAGTCTAAGAGAAAGAACTGAGCCACATGGCAGATCTGGGCTTGGAAAGCTCTTTGGTGCCCCAGCAGGAAGGGGGTGATCTTGTGTTTACTCTGCACTGGCTGTGATGCAGGTAGCTGTCATTGTTTTGATGATAGAGATCTGAGCCAGGCTTGGAGAGGTTAAGTCCTGGATCTCCTGAATGATAGCCTGGATCTGTACTTTTATCTCTCCACCTCCAAAGCCCGTGCTTTGCCTTTTACCCTAGGCCTTAGATTTTAGTTGACAAATGAGAAGGGAAAAATATTCTTCATTTGTAGAGGCCGTTTTGTGAGGAATTGTAGCCCTTGAGCTCTAAGGGATTTTGAGAGATTCTCTGATGAAGGTGAGATATTGTCTCCTCTGTTTTTCAGAGGAAGTCACTGGGGCCCAGAGATGTTAAGCGGGGTGATCCAGCCAGGAAGTGACTGAGAGAGGAGACCAGCCCTCACATCCCTTCCAACTAAGGTTCGGATGTCAGATAAATCCATGCTGTCTTAAAACAGAGTCTACTTGGGATAATCACAAACTAATTTGTGCACTGGTCACGCCAACATATGATGTGGTTTTAGACCTTCTAGAGTTGGAATAAAGAAGGTATTTGGAATGGATGTGGGTTTCCCAGGTGGCTCCGTGATAAAGAATCCACTTGCCAATGCAGGAGACATGGGTTTGATCCCTGGGTTGGGAAGATCTCTTAAAGTAAATGGCAATCCATTCCAGTATTCTTGGCTGAGAAATCGCATGGACAGAGGACCGTGGCAGGCCTTTGTCCAGGGCGTTGCAAGGAGTCAGACATGACTGAGTGTGTGTGCATCCCCTTGGAGTGTATATCACAAACTGTTCCAACAACATGCAAACTATTTTTTGACTTTAGGTTCAGGTTTTTTTTTTTTTTTTTTAAGATTTTTAAGATTTTTTTTTTTTCCAATAAACTAGAAGGGGAGGTACAGAGATTTCCCATAAAGCCCCTGTTCCCACACATGTATAGTGTCCCCCATTATCAGCATCACTACCATCAGAATCACTGGAATGGTGCACTTGTTACCAAGGATGCACCTGTGCTGACACTATAATTACCCACAGATGCATGGTTTCCCTAAGGGTTCCTTCTTGGTGCTGTACATTAATGGGTTTGGACAAATGTGTAATGGCATATATCCATCACTACAGTGTCAAGCAGAGTACTTTGACTGCCCTGAATGTCCTCTGTGCTCTGCCTACTCGTCTCTCCCCTCATCACCACCCCTAGAAACTGATCTTTTCACCATCTCCATACTTCTGCGTTTCTAGGTTCAATTTTCTGAATGGGAGATGGTAGAGTTGAGCAGTTACTGGGTTGGTGTCAACTAGAAGGGAGTTCCTGGGAGCATGTATCAGGACTTTGTCCTTCTTCTTTCCCACTTGAGTGTGATGTGTTGATGTTGGAATTAAGACTCACAAAGCTCTCAGCAGGATGGGAGAGAGGGCCTCGAGAGGGCATTTCTGTGGAAGTCTGCAGAGCTGTGGGTGTGGAACGGACTCGTGGACACATGATTGAAAGCCTTGCCTGCCAGGCCTGCATGAGAGGCTGTGGAGTGGCCGGCCAGCCCTTCTTTAGCAGAGGAAGAGACTGATGATGTGAGGGCCGCCAGGGCAGAGAGAGAAGCCCGCATTCTCTTCCAAGACCCTCGTGCCTGGTACCAGATAGTCAGCTGATGTCACAGGAGGAGTTTCCTAGAATGCCACACGGTTGGGCTTTTCATGGGTCATCTATCCCTCCATCTGCCACAAGGCAGATATGAACCCAAAACACAACGTACAAATGGTTGTCCAGCCCCATAAGCTCTCTAGGAGATGTGATCAAATGTGGCTCACTTCCGGGCCATGAGCCTGGTCCTCCTGGGGTTCAGCCTGACTTCTCGCTGCTGCTTCTCCCTTCTCTTCTGTCTGCTTCTCCTCTCCCTTCTCTTCTGTCCTCAGAAGAGATAGATGTACACCTCCATCTTCCCCATCACTCTTCCTAGGTGTGAAGGCTGGCGTTGCAGTCTCACCTCTCCTCTCACTTAAGTTCTTGCCACCGAAGACAAACTGGATCCTCGGAAGGGTTCACACCCCACTCAGGAGTGATTGACGTGTCCGCCTCCTCAGCGTGGAGTGGAAATGAGTAGAGCACTTCTGTTCAAAAACAGGAGACAAAAATATGTAATACAACCCCAGGCTCCAGTTTGGGTTTGCAAAGTGGAAAACAAAACAGAACCATTTTCCAGGTACTTTTATGTTATTGCCTCTATAATGTGCCCAAAAATATTTTCTGAGTGATTCATCTACAATCCAATAAGAACAACGGCTGTTGCCATTTGTATGAGAGGAACAGAAGCGCATTCGTGAGCGGTTTTATGTTACGGAGGGGAAATGGCACAGGTGTTTGGAACCATTTGCCTGAGGCATGGAGATCTGTGCCCAGGGCGTCGGCAACTCCAGGCAGGACAGCCCACACCACTGCGAGGAGGAGGAGAGACCTACCAGGCAACTCCCCATGGTTACCATAGGAAAGGGCTACCCAAGGTTGAGGCTTTTAACTTCATGCACTCATCTCCTGCCACTATCCTTAAAGATCTCTGTATCGTCTGCTAATTTGAAAAAAACCGTATGGGGGGGAGTGAGAAGGAGCAAGAGGATATATGGTACATATAGCTGATTCCCCTGGAGAGGGCATGGTAACCCACTTCAGTATGCTTGCCTGGAGAATCCCCATGAACAGAGGAGTGATGGGCTACAGTCTGTGGGGTTGCAAAGAGACACGACTGAGCTACTAAGCATGGGAGCTCATTCACTTCACTGTACAGCAGAGAAACGCTGGACTGGAAGAAACACAAGGCGGAATCAAGATTGCCGGGAGAAATATCAATAACCACAGATATGCAGATGAAACCACCCTTATGGCAGAAAGTGAAGAGGAACTAAAAAGCCTCTTGATGAAAGTGAAAGAGGAGAGTGAAAAAGTTGGCTTAAAGCTCAACATTCAGAAAACGAAGATCATGGCATCGGTCCTATCACTGCATGGGAAATAGATGGGGAAACAGTGGAAACCGTGTCAGACTTTATTTTTTGGGGCTCCAAAATTGCTGCAGATGGTGATTGCAGCCATGAAATTAAAAGACGTTTACTCCTTGGAAGGAAAGTTATGAGCAACCTAGATAGCATATTCAAAAGCAGAGACATTACTCTGCCGACTAAGGTCCGTCTAGTCAAGGCTATGGTTTTTCCTGTGGTCATGTATGGATGTGAGAGTTGGACTGTGAAGAAAGCTGAGCGCTGAAGAATTGATGCTTTTGAACTGTGGTGTTGGAGAAGACTCTTGAGAGTCCCTTGGACTGCAAGGAGATCCAACCAGTCCATTCTGAAGGAGATCAGCCTAGGGATTTCTTTGGAAGGAATGAT
>SJYQ01001129.1:388053-471312 GCA_006410935.1 Redunca redunca | reverse complement strand
CCCATCTTTGCATGAAATGTTCCCTTGGCATCTCTAATTTTCTTGAAGAGATCTCTAGTCTTTCCCATTCTGTTGTTTTCCTCTATTTCTTTGCATTGATCGCTGAGGAAGGCTTTCTTATCTCTTCTTGCTATTCTTTGGAACTCTGCATTCAGATGCTTATATCTTTCCTTTTCTCCTTTGCTTTTCACTCCTCTTCTTTTCACAGCTATTTGTAAGGCCTCCCCAGACAGCCATTTTGCTTTTTTGCGTTTCTTTTCCATGGGGATGGTCTTGATCCCTGTCTCCTGTACAATGTCACGAACCTCCGTCCATAGTTCATCAAGGCACTCTGTCTATGAGATCTAGTCCCTTAAATCTATTTCTCACTTCCACTGTACACCTATTTGAATAATGTTTACAACTGACTGCTTTATTATGGTTATGCTTCATTTTTCTGCCTGAAGTTAGTAACTGCCTTGTTTTGCTTAACTTTGTGGCTCTAATTTTCTTTGTATCTACTAATAGCCTCTCAGAATAATTTTCCTCAAGATTACTCTTATCAGGCAATGCTTCAGTTTCAGCAGGTTTCTCAGAAACTTTGCTCCTGGACGCCTCTGTTCTGTCTGGACAGCTTGTTCCCAGGCCGGTAGCCATGTTATCCTGGGACCTCCCTCTGCTCTGGTCCGGAGAATTCTGTTTGCCCTTCTGTGATTTTCAGTCTCTGTTTCTAGGATCCTGCATCTTCTTTTTTGGTTTGCTCTGTTTTTTTTTCTCCGTTGTTTTGATGGAGCACATTCTCAGGAGTTTTCTCAGGTTTGAGACGTGCAGTGTCCAAGGGCATGGTGGTGACGGTCTGCTGGGTGGCACCATGCCCCCTGGACCAGGGCCTTCTGCACCTGGTGTGTTGCAGTCCCCTCTTCCTCCTGTTTCCTGTAATCCTCCTTCATCTTGCTGGAGGATTTTGAGTTTAGGAAGCCCGGTTGGTGGTGGGGCCCTTGTATATGTCACACTCGTAGGTGGCAGAACTGTGACTTGGACCCAGATCTACTGGTTCAAATCTGGTGCCCTTCCTCTGAGCACGGATCCTCACTCCTCCGCCGTGGCCAGAACCAGTGCTCCCTGGCCTCAGCTGGCCTCACTCACAGCTTCGCCTCTCCTCCTCGTCCTCCCTAGCCAGCCCTATTGTTGGTGCGTGTCTCTAGAACACCTTTGCTTAGACTCTGTCAAGGATCTGGTCTCCTAGAGGACCCCAGGGTCTGTGTGGTGACCTGGACATTTTATACCTTTCTGGGTAGCAAGGCTACTTGGAGGCAGGGAACATGGTTTGTAAGGAACACTGCCCCCTTGCTTTGCCTGTTGCACACTCACTCTGCTCATACCCCATCCCCCTCTAAAAAAAATTAGCTATAGTTGATCCAAAATGTTGTATTACTGTCAAGGTATACAGCTTCAGATTATTTTTCATTATAGGCTATTACAAGATACTGGATATAGTTCCTTGTGCTATACAGCAAATCCTTGTTTACCTATTTTATATATAGTGATCTGTTAATCCCAGACTCCTAATTTATCCCTCCCCCTTGCTTGTGCCTCTTTGAATTGGCAGGAAGTCAGCAAAGTCTCTACAACATGTCTACTAGCCTTTACTTGGAAGAATTCAGACCTGAATCCTGCAGGTGAAGGAGCAGAGATCATAGGAGAGAGTCGGGCTCTTCTGAAGTGCATTGTAACTCTGTAGGTAAGAGCGTGTTGAGATGGTGAACAGGGCAGGAGGGCGTCTGCTTTGCAGGCTGTCTCTGGGAGGACTTGCTGGGCTTGCTTTAAGATAGTGGCTTCCTCCTTCCCCAGTCCCTTCTGTCCCTCTTTCAATCCCCACCTACTGCCGTGCCTCTCTTGGGATATTTCCCAGGCTAAGTGGAAGCAAGATGGCAGTTCATGGCAGGAGTCTTGCATAAATAAAAATCCACAGATAACTCTCAAGAAGCCTGGCGGTAGCCATCAGTTTCAATCTTTCTTACCCACCAAACCTTTCCCAGAGCTCCTGCATGGAGCAAGACTGAATGATCCGTGTCTTTCTTCTTTTCATCCCCTCTGCTCCCTCCTTCTGCTCCTGAATGAGGTACAAATTAGCAATGAAATGACCCAAGTAAGGCCATTAAATATTGTGTGAGAAGATGGAAAAGCAAGAGGCTTCAGTCATCCATAATTAAATAATCAGACTCATAGCCCATGGAAGGTGACTATTTACTCATTCATTAATTTACTCAGTAGTCTTTTATTCATCTAATAAAGTTCTAGACTCTGGCATTATAAAAGCCCAGTGTCTTTCAATTTGAGGTATTTAAAGTGTATTTAAAGCAAACTGACCCTTGGTGAGTTGTAATTATCCTGAGGTCATGAATCTTTGATTGGTTTTTGCTGATTCCATATGGGGTCCCCTGGGTTCACTGTTTGGGCCAAAGGACAGGCAGCTGCTGGGAGCCATATCCCCATAAATGTTGATGACACTGGTGCTTGATCAATAAAGCTAATACTGCCATTGTCATCAGGGAATAAATCTGTACCCACGTGTGTGAGAATTTCCCCTTGAATGTGCTTCTGAGGGTGCTCAATCAGATTTTTTATGGTTTCCAAGAGCTGGGCCTGATGAAAAAGGCCTTGGCAATTTATTACTGGGGAGAAGTTGAGCAGAAAACAAGAAGTCACTGAGCTAGTCCAGTGTCCTACCCCCCAATATCCCAAAGTTGTTGGGGACCCTGGACCCCAGCTCAGGGCTCCTCAGCTGTGCCTCGTGGGCCTTTGGTGCCCAGCTCAAATCTTATCTCTCTGGGTGGAGGAGGAGGTGCACGTGGGGATGGAAAGTTGGAATCGGAGCCTGTGGGACTCAAAGAGTGGTCATGAGCAAGTATGTAAGAGGACAAAGCAGGAAAGGATGGAGGAGTGGGGTGAGGCTGCACGGGGGGTCAATAGGCCTTGGTCCTGCCACCATACACAGTGTGTGGATGGACCTGAGCTGTGAGCCAGGCAACCACCGAGGCCTGGGGCCTGGGCTCAGGACCCTCTCCCAGCGCCTTATATCTGGAGATGGCTAAGCCTGTACTCCCACTCTGGCTCCTCTGTGGGGCCCAGACAGAAGGTGGCTGAGGGCCAGGCCTTGGGACTCCTGCTGACTCATCTCTGTTGGCTCATGGACTGGGAGCCGCTGCCCTGGGAGGGCCTTACAGCCCTGAGAACATCTCTTAACAAATCCTGTCACCTCCAGGGCCGCACCGGTGCCTCTGGGATCGACTGGGGAATGTGAGGTATCGTCTCTCCAGCTTATCACAAGCTTTTCATGAACATGCACATGCCCCGAGTCCACAACATGCCCCAACATGTACCTAGTGTGCAGTAGGGGCTCTATAAATGCTGTATGAATTGAGCAGTAGCCGCACTGTGCGACTGTCCCTGTGCTGGAAACAGCATCCAAGATTAAGCTGCTCAGAAGGATTGGACCTCTGTGGCAGAGGCCTTCTCCCAAAGTGGGAATGATGGAGGAATGACAATAATAGTAGTAGTAGGGACTTCCCTGGTGGTCCAGTGGTTGAGAATGCTTCTGCCAAGGCAAGGGACACTGGTCCGATCCCTGGTCTGGGAAGATTCCACTTGTGTAAGCCCATGCAGTGGGCTTCAGAACAGGCCCCTAGAGCCCGTGCTCCACAGCAGGAGATGCCACTGCAGTGGGAAGCCCGCATACAGCAGAAGATACAAAAGAGACAAACACTTTTTTAAAGACAACAAAAATAGTAGTAGGAATAGTTGTTGTTATTGTTCAGTTGCTCAGTCACGTCTAGCTCTTTGCAATCCCGTAGACTCAGCACACCAGGCTTCCCTGTCCTTCACCGAAGCAGCAGTTAGAACCAGGCATGGAACAATGGACTGGTTCAAAGGGAATGGAGTATTTTCAAGACTGTATGTTGTCACCCTGGTTATTTAACTTATATGCAGAGTACATCATGCAAAATACTGGCTGGGCTGGATGACTCACAAGCTGGAATCAAGATTGCCAGGAGAAATATCAATCACCACAGATATGCAGATGATACCACTTTAATGGCAGAAAGCAAAGAACTGAAGTAGTAATGATAATAACGGCAAACACTTATAACCGGGCACTGGACCAGGTAGAACATCTTTGTACATTATCTACTTAATTCTCACAACAACCCTATGAGGCAGGCATTCTTTTTTTTCACTTAAACTTAAAAAAAAAATCTAATAGTTTTGACTGCACTGGGTCTTCCGTACTGCGTGAAGACTTCTGTAGCTGCGGTGAGTGGGCTTCTCACGGCAGTAGCATCTCTTGTTGTGGAGCAGGGGCTCTAGACACACGGCTTCAGTAGCTGTGGCCTGTGGGCTCTAGAGCGTGGGTTTTAGTAGCTGTGGCACATGGGCTTACATGCATGTGGAATCTTCCTGGAACAGGGATCGAACCTGTGTCCCCTGCATTGGCAGGTGATTCTTAACCACTGGACCACCAGGGAAGACTGAGGCAGGCATTGTTATTATCCCCATTTTACTGATGAGGACACGGAGGCACCTGGCTTCCTGCTGTGCTTTCCTCAGGTCCCAGTTTGATTCTCTTCCTCTGGGGGAGGCTGTAGCACTTTACCTCCCTCTCACAGCATTTCTCGCTCCTCTTGGCTGTTTGCTTCCCTAGGACAGTGAGCTCCGTCAGGTCAGGGCTGTGCCTGCCTTCCTCACAGGGAACCCCTGGTACTTGGCACAAAGGTGGTATGGAGTGGACACCTGAGGAATGTTTTTGAATGGATGAACAGACACGTTCTGAGAGCATCACTTGCTGTCCATGAAGAAGTCCATCAGTCAGTCTGCAGGGAGGAGGGTTCTATCCTCTGGGTCTCCCTGCAATGCCCACTGAGCAGAGGGGTGTCCCAGAAACCAGCCCCTCTATTTAACATGTGTTTATTGTTGTTCAGTTGCTAAGTCATGTCTGACTCTTTGTGACCCCACGAACTGCAGCATGCCAGACTTTCCTGTCCTCACTATCTCCTTGAGTTTGCTCAAATTCATGTCCATTGAGTCAGTGATGCCATCCAACCATCTCGTCCTCTGTCACCTCCTTCTCCTCTTGCCCTCAATCTTTCCCAGCATCAGGGTCTTTTCCAATGAGTTGGCTCTTTGCATCAAGTGGCCAAAGTATTGGAGCTTCAGCTTCAGCATCAGTCCTTCCAATGAATATTCAGGGTTGATTTATTTTAAGATTGACTGTTTTGATCTTCTTGCTGTCCAAAGGACTCTCAAGAGTCTTCTCCAGCACCACAATTCGAAAGTATACATTCTTTGGTGCTCAGCCTTCTTTGTGGTCCAAATCTCATATCCATACATGACTACTAGAGAAACCATAGCTTTGACTATATGGACCTTTGTTGGCAAAGTGATATCTCTGCTTTTTAATACACTATCTAGATTTACCATAGCTTTCCCTCCAAGGAGCAAGCATCTTTTAATTTCATCACTGTAGTCACCATCTGCAGTGATTTTGTAGCTCAAGAAAATAAAATCTGCCACTGTTTCCACTTTCCCCCATCTATTGTGTTTATTGAGCACCTACTACTGTGTGTCCTATACTAAGTGGCAGAGAAGAGGCCCATGACCTCAAGGAGTTTCCAGTTTCTCTTGCCAGGAAGTCGCTTCATTTGAATTTCTCCTAAAGCTGTCCTGTGTTATTGCTCAGTGGCTCCTGCTTTGCCCTCTAGGAGTTCTGGGAAGGGGGAAATAGGTATCTTGCTCAGCAGCCTTTTCCATTTCAGAGAGCCCTGCCACACCCAGCATCCCTCAGACAGACTAACCGAGATAATTCAATTGTGCATGTTAATGCTGGGATCTCTGGTTCCCTCCATTTGTGGACATGTGCATCTTTGCTAATTCTGAAGAGGACACGTTTTCCGTTCAGCCTGTGGTGGGCTGAGGGTTCTGCCATGGTGCTGGTATCTTTTCCACGTGTTGTCTCACAGTCCTCCTGCCTCTCCCTGCCTTTTACCTGATTTAATTTTCACGCCTTATTCAGTGGCTCCTTGAGAAACTCTTCTACACCTCTTCCCTCTGACCTATGGGTCTTTCCACCATCTTCCAAGCTCTTCTCCCCTCTGGGGCATTTTTGCAGGAAATACAAAGAATTTTCTGAAGGACTTATGCTCTTGAAAGCCTGAGCATATGTTTGGGGCCTGTGTATCACTCGCCCACCCAGGTTCAACAGTGTGTACGACTCCTATTCTCGCCTCCATGATTCTCCCTTCAGATACCTCCAGCCACTCTGACCTCCCGCTGACACCCTAGGATGCTGGCAGATCCAGGCGTGGGCATCCAGCTCCCTCCACCCTTCTCCTGGCACTTCTGAACCGAGCAGCAGAAAGCTGTCGAGTGGGACCCTGAGGAGTAGCTCAGAGGCGGTCCAGACAGCATCCTGCTGCAGCTGGAAGATGCAACCCCTTTTTCATTTTCTGGGTGACGACCGTAGGAAAACAGAGTATGAATGGCCATAATTTACTGGGCTCCTGGGTAAATTTGTATTTCATTCTGATTATTGAATGTGTCTCCTAATTGCAGCTATAAAAAGGAATAGTCCATCTTCCCCCTTGAAAGCCTGGTGCTGGCTGATTGTTGTTTAATTAGTTGATGCCAGTGGTCGAGGGGTGAGTTTGGAATTACAATTACAACTCCTATTATTTCAGGGAGACTGCTGAATTAATTAGTGGGACAATAGGATTCCTCATTGTTGACATCTTAAGAATCCACAATAATAACTTTAAAATGGGCTGCGATAATGGGAGTTTGTAATGGATTTGTCTTCTCTGCTGGGAGAAGCTGGACTTCAGGAGGACAGAGGCCTTTGTTCTCTGCCCCCCTCCCAGGGAGAGGTGGGAGTGTGGAGAAGCAGGTGCTCCTGACCTGGGGAGAGTTTTGAGTGGTTTGGATTGGTGAAGCAAGGGGGGCTCACACGCTCGTCCTTAGTTTTCTCATGACCTGGCCAGGTGGAGAGCAAAGGTTATATTGCAGTTTCATTGCCAAGTCGTATCTGACTTTTTTGCAAACCCCATGGACTGTAGCCTGCCAAGCTCCTCTGTCCAGGGCATTTCCCAGGCAAGAATACTGGAGTGGGTTGCCATTTCCTTCTTCAGGGGATCTTCCTGACCCAGGGATCAAACCAGTGTTTCCTGCATTACAGGCAGATTCTTTACCACTGAGCCACCAGGGAAGTTCAAAGGTTCCATTGGATAAGAGAATAACGAGAGACAAGAAAGGGCCCAGCCAAGAGCACGAAGTGTTTAGTTCAAGAAGGTACCTTGCTTATAGCTCTGAGGGTCATGGACAGCCCCTCTGGTCAGGGCCCAGGGGTGGCACCTCCTGAGGCAGGCCCAAGTGGTGACAAGGTCAAGTTCATGCAGGGAGCTCTTGGAGGTGGGTGGATGGAGTCTGGTGAGCCTGTGTTCCCAAGACCCCTCTGGGACCACCAGTCTGTGATGGGTTAGCGATGAGGCTGACTGTTGTTTGGAGTGGGTGACCTTCAGCCTTCCACTCAAGGTCTCCCCTGAGTTCCTGCTGGGCATCCAGACGGCCCATGTTGGGGGTGGGGGAAGCTGGAGCAATCCTGCTCCCTCTCCCCATGCTTGCCCGCTCCTTCTCTTTCTTGTCATCCTTCCTATCTCCCCAGGAGCCACCAGAAGCATCTTTGCTCTGGATATAAAAGAGAAATATTGCACTTTAGCTTCAGCAAGAGAGGTGATAATGAGAATATAGGAGAAACTGTTTATCCAGGTAGTTAATATTTGAATAATCCTGAAGGTCATGTGGCATCTTTCTTTCAAAGAGAGATTTCTACCCTGGCCTGGGCTGTGTGCATGGAAAGTGGGGCAGGGCTCACCTCTGTCCCACATTTATGCCTAATTGGTTTCTGTAGCCTAGAGACAGAAGTGGGCACCTGGGCTGGAGGGAGCCAAGTGGGCTTCAGAGTGGGTGTGTAGGCTGCAGTCTGAGCAGAGAGGAGGGTCGGGTTCTGAGAAGCGCAGAATGGGAAGACGGAAAGACCTGCTTGGTTCCGGTTCTGAAGACGGATGCCCAGTGAAAGATGTTGGGTGGGAACCCTTACCAGACACCATCTCTTGGGTGTTCATCTCCCCCTTTCTCCAGCCAGCACCCCACCCTGTTTTTCTAGGGCTCGGTGTCCTCCAGGGGACAGAAGGCCTGGGGAGTTTCTTGGAAGGCAGATCATTAAGATTTAATGGGATGTTTCCCACCAGACAGGGGTATCATAAAATACAACTAATTTAGAGAGCTAAGGGATCACAGAGTCATTTTGCCTGTCGGTTAGGAAAGGCCAGACATGAAATTATGCCAGTCCCTGCCCTCCTCTCTCTAGCCTTCCCTAACCACACCGCTGGGCTGCAGATGAGCTGGCCCAGAGCATCTGCTGGACAAACCCCTCCCTGCTTGGTGATGAGGTGTTCAGCCACGACTGACTGGTGGACTGATGTGCACTTAGCAAGGCTGAGAGCTTCGTGAGGAGGGGTGATGCTGGAGCAGGGTCCAGGAAGCCATGAACCCCTGTGCACTACACAGACATCTCACCTGCAGCCCAGGGAACCATAACTATGGCCCGGACATCCTTTTGATCCTTTGGATCCCTTGCAGGAGGTTATCCACCGCCTTAATCTGTCATGGTCCTGTCCTCCAGGCAGAGTGAATTCAATAGCTGAAGGGAGTGAGTTGGAAAAGGGACGCTGACAGTATGCAAGTGTGTTTGTGTGTATATGTGTGTGCATGCATGCGTGAGTTTGCATGGATGGGGCAAAGATATAGAGACAGAGAGACAAAGGGAGAAAGATGGGGTAGACGGAGATGAGGGTGGGAGAAGGGGAACCACAGGCTGGGGGCAGGGAGATTGAAGGGCAACAGTTGCCTTCCCAAGGGCAGGGACATTTGGTCTCTTAGCTGTGAGTCTACACCCACCAGAGATGGGCAATGAGATCATGAAGGGACAGAGGTGGGCACAGCCCAGAGGCAGCAAGGGGGAGGCCTGATGTTGCAACAGCAGCAGGATCCTCTGGGCTCTCTGTCTGCTCCCTGACTCTTAGACTGAGAACGTGCTGGGTCAATGCTCCCCAAGAAGCTGGAGAGAGGATGAGTGTAGAGTTGATCCTAGGCATGTGATGGAACCAGCTCTAGACAAGGACTCTATTTATCTAAAATTATTAGAACAGGGGATGCCCTGGCAGTCCAGTGGTGTTAAGACTCTGGGCTTACACTGCAGGGGGCAGGGGTTTGATTCCTGGCCAGAAAACTAAGATCCTGTATGCTATGTGGCAAAAAAAAAAAAAAAAAAGCAAGTTATTTTATTAGTACTAGCAAAATGGGTTTATTTGGCAACAGCAAAGAATTGCAGTTCACAATTGCAACCTTTGGGGAACCACAGGCATGTCCAGATAATAAAGGAGGGCATCTTACTTTTATAGGGAAAGTGGGGGCATGGGAAGTGCTGTTCTATATGAAAGTTCATTGGTTGGAAGTGGGAGACACACAAAGACAGATATCATATGATACCACTTACATGTGGAATCTAAAAACAATGGTACAAATGAACTTATTTACAAAGCAGAAATAGTCTCAGAAAACAGACATAGAGAACAAAGTTAGGGGAAAGAGAGGAGGGCAGGGCAAGAGCGGACGAAAGCCTGGACAGAGTGTCCCTGGTGATAGTGGGTGCCTGCTCGCAGATTCCAGATACGTGTGCTGCTGTTTTTCTGAAGGTCCACTTTACATGCAATGAAACTCACCCTGTCTAGTGTAAAGTTCTATGCGTGTTGATGGCCGAATGTCTTTGTGTGAGCACCACCACAGTCAAGGTATGGTGACTGCGGTTACCCCCGACTCCCCTGTGCCCCTTAGGTCATCCTCTCCTCTGTTTTCCATCCCTGGCTGCCTCTGATCTGCTTTTTTTGTCCTGTAGGTTTGCCATTTCTACAGAGTCACATAAATGAAGTCGTATGGTATATAGCAGAGGGAGGCAGTATAATGCACTCTCACTTAGCATCGTGTGTTCAAGAATCTTCCATGTTGCTTCATACATTAGGAGTTCACTCCTTTTTCCTGCTGAGTTTTCCATTCTATGGAAATACCAGTTTCAATATTCGTTCACCACTTGAAGGACATTTGGGTTGTTTTCAATTTGGGGCAGTTTCAAATAAAGCTCAATTTCAATAAAGCTCATTGGCATGCACATGTTTATGTGAATGTTTGACTTTATAGGAAACAGCCAACCTGTGTTCCAGAATGGCTGTACCACCTTGCATTCTCATTGGCAGTGTATGTGAGTTCCAGTTCCTCTGAATGCTCACCAGCATTTAATATTGTCCTTTACATTTTTTCCCTCCACTCTGATAGGTATATAGTAGTATCTCATTGTGGTTTTAATTTTCATTTGTCTAATGATTAATGACATAAGTATCTTTTCATCTACTTGTTTGTAATCCCCTTTTCTTTTTGGCTCACATATCTTTTTTACGTATTGTGTACATTTCTGTATTCTTGTTGGGTTTTTTTTTTTTTTTTGAGAGTTCTTGTATATTCTGGATACATCCTTTTTCAGATATGCAATCTGCAAGGATTTTCTCCCAGTCTGTGATTCTCTCCATTTTCCCCTCGATCCCTCTCTCACACTCACTTTCTCTTTTAAGCCACAAGACTAAGTACATTTATGAAAACAGAACCAAGACTAAATATATAATATAAAAAATCAGAGACCACCAATCTGTTGTCATTCAAAGAATGGTTCCAGAAGACTGCTTCTTCTTAAGATTTGTTGGGAATCTTATCTTGATGGCCTAAGTTTCATAGTTTCTTTTTTTAAAGTTGTAGTAAAATACATAATTTTTACCATCTTAGTCTTTGTAAAGTGTGCAGTACAGTAGCATTAAGTACATTCACATTATTGTGCAACCAATCTCTAGAACCCTTTCCATGTTTCAAAACTGAAATTCTGTGTCCATTAAATGAAGCTCCCCAGTGCCTGTCAACCACCATTCTACTTTCTCTCCTTATGAATTTGACTGCTCATTAAGTGGAATTGTACAGCATTTATCCTTTGGTAACTGGCTTATTTCACTTAGCATAAGGCTCCCAAATTTCATCTGTCTTGTAGAATGCAGCATACTTTCCTTCCTTTTCAAGGCTGAATAATATTCCATGTACGTGCATAGACCACTTTTTATTTATCCTTTCTTCTGGGCATGGACATGTGCATTGCTTCCACCTTTCGTCTATTGTAAATAATGCTACTGTAAAATTGGGTTTAAAACTATATCTTTGGGACCCCGCTTTCAGTTCTTTTGGGTTCTTTTCATTCTGTTGACAGTGCTTTTTGAGGGACAGGAGTTCTTAATTTGGATTAAAAAATTTATTAATTTTTATTTTTTGGTATCTTGTTGCTTGGTTTTTTGATGTTGAGTTGTAGGAGCTATTTGTATATTTTGAATATCAGCTCCTTATCAGTCATATCATTTGCAAATATTTTCTCCCATCTAGTATGTTGTTTTCATTTTGTTGATACATTCTTTTGCTGTGCAAAAGCTTTTAAGTTTAATTAGGTCCCATTTGTTTATTTTTATTTTTGTTTCGTTTGCCTTAGGAGACAGATCCAAAACAAGATTGCTACAATTTATATCAGAGTGTTCTGACTGTGCTTTCTTCTAGGAATTTTACGGTTTCTAGGCTTACATTTAGGTCTTTAATCCATTTTGAGTTAATTTTTTATATAGTGTGAGAAAATGTTCTAATTTCATTATTTTATATGTCCCTGTCCAGTTTTCTCAGCATCATTTATTGGAGAGACTATCTTGTCTCTGTTGCATATTCTCGCCTCCTTTGCTGTAGATTAATGACCATAAGTATGTGGGTTTATTTCAGAGCTCTCTATTTTATTCCATTGATCTATATGTTTTTGTGCCAGTGCCAAATACTGTTTTGATTACTTAACTTTGTAGTATAGTCTGAAGTCAGGAAGCTGATACTTTCAGCTCTGTTTTTCTTTCTCAAGATTGTTTTGACCATTTCGATTTATGTTTATGTACAAATGGACAGGGAGGCCTGGTGTGCTGCAATTCATGGGGTCGCAAAGAGTCGGACACGACTGAGCGACTGAACTGAACTGAACAAATTTAAAAATTGTTTCTTCTAGTTCTGTGACGAATGCCATTGGTATTTTGATAGGGATTGCACTGAATCTGTAGATTGCCTTGGGTAGCCTGGTCATTTTAACAATATTAATTTTTCCAATTCATGAACACTCTATATTTTTCCATCTGTTTGTGTCTTCATCAGGTTTTCTGAGTACAGGTCTTATACCTCTTTAGGTAGGTTAATTTCTAGGTATTTTATTCTTTTTGATACAATTGTTCTCTTCATTTCTCTTTCTCATAGTTCATTGTGTTAGAAATGTTTTGAGATAGGATTGACAGGACATGTCTTTGGATGTGGAACTTAGAGGAGAAGGAGGAATTAGGGGTGACTGTGAATTTTGGCTCAGGTGACTGGTTGGATCAGGGTGCTGCCTTCTTAGATGGGGTACCCTTAGAGAGAACAACTTGGGGACTTGGAATTTTTGAGTTATGTTTTGGAAGTCCTCTAAGATCATTCGGCAAGGGGAGAGCTAGACATATGTGTCTAAAGTTCAGGGCAGAGGTGAGGGCTAGAGATACACATTTTACAAGTCACTGGTACTAGAAACAGACAGGTAAGCTGATGCTTGGAGTGCTGTGTGCTGAATGCAGAGGTAGACGTGTGTGTTCGGTGTGTCAGAGCCCTGCGGCAGGAGTACAGGGTGGAGCAGAGGAAGACCCCAGAGGAGGTCAAGTCAGGGGGTCTTAACAGACGAGTAGGAGTTTGCCAAGAGAGGATCTTGGGAGTGGAATATCAGGGGAAGGATCAGATTGTGCACAGGCTTTGGAACATGAAGTGGAGGGTGTTCAGGAAAATTCAGAGTCTGAAGCAGTCAGAGAGAAGGTGCCTGGATAGGAATGTGGGTGGGGAGTCTGGAAGAAGGGAAGGCCGGCGCCTGGAAAGAACTTTACATAGAGAGAGCAATTTGGCCTTTCTTGTGTTGATATTGGGTAAATGAACCACGAACTTTCTGTGTGTGGTGGGGGGAGGGGATCATCCCACTCTCCCTCAGATGTTTGTTCGATGTAAAGGCCCAGGGCCACGGAGTGAATGAGAGGCCACGAGACAGGAAGCAGGAAGGTCAGTGAGGGGGCGCGTGTTCACTGTGAGATGCTGTGTCTGAACTCGGCAACAGCTGGAGGGGTGGAGAGTCAGGGGTCATGGTGTGACCTTCAGGATGAGCTCCCTCGACTCCTGGTCTCGCCTCCCTTGGTCCCACCAGCGAGGCTGCCCTTCCAGTGTGTTTGTCCCCAGGGACCCCTTGATGGGATCAAGCCCCGCAATTGAGGTGAGTCTCTCTGTGCTTCAGCCTCCCCAGACCTGACATGCAGTTGGTGTCAAGACACCTGCCCAGGTTTGGAGGCGAGTGGGGTCCAGACACTTCAGGGGACTGGCATCAGGTCTGAGCCTTCATCCGTCTGCCTAATCAGACCCTGTCTGTCCTGACAGGAATATAGATTCGATGCTCCTTTTTCACTCTGTCTGAAATAGCTCCGTAATAACGGCAGGAGTTAGAGAGGCATTTTTATTGATTAAACAATCGAAGCGATTTGTCTTTACAAAACTGAAAATATAGAGGTGTCTCTTTCTCCCTCTGTATACATTACGCATGCTTATTTATTGGAGGCAACAGTCTCTGCTTGTAATCAAGCTGATGTTTATGATGGCACTGCTTTATAATGCCAGGCTGAGATGATATAATGGGAATTGGAGTGAAAAGAAGCCTAATGTAACGACACTGGCAATCAGGGGTGAGAGGCCCTGGGGGACGGCGGCGGGCCAGGAGCGGGTAGCTGGAGGGAGCCAACTGTGCAGCCATTTTGATATGGAAAAAGGATTCTTAGAATGTCACTTATAATTCCGATCATGTAGGGAGAAGAGCCAGGGCTTTGCATGGCTCAAGGTTTGAATCCTTGCTTTCTTCCATTTATTGCCTGTGTCACCAGGGAGAAGTTACTTCAAGTCTCTGACACCCAAAAAAGGGATAATGATGTCTACTGAGAAGGCAAATGTGAATTGCCTAGGGCAGGATCAGACATACATAGTTATTATTATCTTGATCATTCCAGCACGAGGTTCTAGGGACTCCCCTAGTGGTCCAGTGGCTAAGACTGTGCGCTCCCAATGAAGGGAGCCTGGGTTCGATTCGTGTTCAGGGAACTAGATCCCACATGCCACAACTTAGAAGTTCACATGGTGCAGCTTAAGAGTTTGCTTGCCAAAACTAAAGATGCTGCATGCTGTAACTAGACCTGGCATAGCCAAAGAAATAAATACTGGGGAAAAAAAAAAAAAAGGTGTTCTAGGTAGGAATGGGTGTACTAAGGAGCTTGGACTGGGAACTAGTGAAGGGAGCAAGTCAAGACCTCTTCAGGACTGACTCTCAGGCCGTACCCATTCATCCCAGACACTGTTTGCAAGTGTCAGGGAGCAGATCTGGCACCCCTGATTGTCTCTTTGGCACGCGGACTTATTTAGGTTGAATGTTTCTAAGGCCCCAAAGACTGAGGCAAAACCTCTGATCTTTCCCCAACTGCCTAAAAGACTTGTTCCAGGACAGAAGCCGTCAGCATAGCTCACTGTAGTCTGAGCTGGAGTGGAGACAGACGGGAACCCAGCACAGTCTGTTGGTTAAAATTCCTCTCTGTGTCCTACGGTCTCTGCCAAACATTTCCCGAACACTGACTCTTCCAAGTCTCAGTGAATTACTTTCCTCCCCTTTGCAGTCCCAAACCACTACCCCCAACATCCTCTTTTATCTTTATCTCTTTATTACTTATTTATTTAACAGAGTAGATTTTTTTAAAGGTATTCATTTATTTAATTAATTTACTTGACTGCACGTGTGGGATCTAGTTCTCCAACCAGGGATCGAGCATGGGCCCCCTGCATTGGGAGTGTGACGAGTTAGCTACGTGGCCACTGGAGAAGTCCTCTCTTTTGTTTCTAGCTGGAGACAGCATTTAAAGTGAGGGTTTCAGCCATTTTGATGAGTTTTTCAGTTTTTCTGGGTCCCTCTACGTTTATATGATATTAAACTTTTGTTAGATTTTCTCCTATTAATCTGTCACAAGTCCGTTTAATTCTTGGACCAACCAGATAAAAGCTAGGAGGGAAGAAGAAAATGTCTTCTCCTGAGGCTGCTGGGCTGTGGCTCGGATGGGCAGGTATCCCAGTGTTGTAGTGCCTCAGGCCTGCTGGATTACCTGGCCAGGTTCCTGGAAGTCTTCATAGGGAGGGAGCAGCCACAGTAGTCATGTATGGGTGTGAGAACTGGACCCTAAAGAAGGCTGAGTCCCGAAGAATTGATGCTTTCCAACCGTGGGACTGGAGAAGACTCTTGAGAGTCCCTTGAACAGCAAGGAGATCAAACCAGTCCATCCTAAAGGAAATCAACCCTGAATATTCGTTGGAAGGACTGATGCTGAAGCTGAAACTCCAATACTTTGGCTACCTGATGTGAAAAAACTGACTCATTGGAAAAGACCCTGATGCTGGGAAAGATTGAGGGCAGGAGGAGAAGGGGACGGCAGAGGATGAGATGGTTGGATGGCATCATTGACTCAATGGGTGTGACTTTGAACAAACTCCAGGAGATACTGAAGGACAGGGAAGCCTGGTGTGTTGCATCCACGGAGTCACAAAGAGTCAGACATGACTGGGCCACTGAACAACAACAGGGCACCCGAAGACTGCTGAGCTGCCTTTTGAATCAAGAAGAGGAGCTCAGCCTTGTGGGACAAGGTTGCCTCTCAGAGCTCCTTGCTGCGTTATTGAGATCTTTCTAATTCCAAACTGATAACGGTGTAATTGTTCCAGCCCTGCAGGGCTCAGTGTGAAAACCTACGTCAGTCTCTGAGGGGATTTGCCAGACTGTATCCATGTTTTTAATATTATGGGCCTGGATTGTGAGCTGTGGTGGACTCAGGAGGGTGCGCAGTCTGCAGTGAGCCAAACACAGAGGTCCAGAGCTCCTGTCTCTGCTGATGTGTGACTGGACTTGGCCTGCTCTGGAGGATACCAGAGACTGGAGGGAGGTGAAATAGCTTCAGGTGGGGGGTGCTTGGCATGCCTCTGGTCCTCAGCTTTCTCAGCGCCTGGATTTGGGGTCAGTTGGGGCAGAAGCTCCTTGGAGGGTAGTGTTCTTGGTGTTGGAGTATTAGGGTGAGGTGATCACCCTGCCAGTCAACTCCCTTTCTTAATGCCTGGCAACTAATGAACACATACACATCTGGTACTTACTGTGTGCAAGCATAGGGTTTCTGGGAGGTTAAGGCAGCAGACATAACATAAAGTCTTTACTGGCTGATCTAGGTTTTCAGAGGGCAGGAGAACTACTATGAATGAGACTGGTTGGGAAACCCTCACAGCAGAAGTGGGGTTTGCAGGAGGCTTCAGTTGGGCCCCGGGGCCCGGGAGGCATTCTGGGAGGTGAAGTGATGTAAGCTAAGGGCAAAGCGCTTGGAATAACGAGTGGAAGAGTTTGATGTCAGGAAGCAGTGTAGGACTGTTACTGTCCAGTCGCTCGGTTGTCTCTGAGTCGTTGCGACCCCATGGATGCAGCACCCCAGGCTTCCCTGTCCTTCACTGTCTCCCCGAGTTTGCTCAGACTCACGTCCATTGACTCAGTGATGCCTTCTAACCATCTCATCTTCTGTCACCCCTTTCTTCTCCTGCCTTCAGTCTTTCCCAGCATCAGAGTCTTTTCCAATGAGTCAGCTCGTCACATCAGGTGGCCAAAGTATTGGAGCTTCAGCATCAGTCCTTCCAATGAATACTCAGGGTTGATTTCCTTTAGGATGGACTGGTTTGATCTCCTTGCTCTTCAAGGGACTCTCAAGAGTCTTCTGCAGAACCACAGTTCGGAAGCGTCAGTTCTTCAGCATTCAGTCTTATTTATGGTCCAACTCTCACATTCGTACATGACTACAGGAGAGACCATAGCTTTGGCTGTACGGACCTTTGTTCGGAAAGTGTAGGATAGGGTTCTTAACATTTCAAGTCAGATACTTCTTTGCTGTGGTGGCTGTCTGGGCATTGTAGGATCTTTAGCAGTATCCCTGGTCTCTACCCACTGGACACCAGCAGTATCCCCTCCAGTCCCTGAGTTGTGATAGCAAAACACGCCTCTAGACTCACCAAACATCTGGAAGCAAAGTCACTCCCACTGAGAACCACTGGCTGGCATAGGGGGTGGTCAGAGATTACGGTGGAAAGGTTGGCCGGGCCAAGTGTGGAAGGGCTGTGGGTTTTATGTTCAGAAAATTGGGACTACAACTCAACAACAAAAAATCAAATTACCCGCCTAAGAAATGGGCAATAGACATTCCTCCAAATATGTACAAAGTGCCAATAAGCATATGAAAAGATGCTTGATGTCATTAATCATAGAGAAATGCAAATCAAAGCCACCATGAGATACCACCTCACACCCATTAGGATGGCTGCTGTCAAAAAATAGAAACAACAAGTGTTGGCAGGGATACGAAGTTGGAATCCTTGTGCACTGGTGGTGGGGATGTAAAATGGTACAGCCGCCGTGGAAAACTGTATGGCAGTTCTTCAAAAAATTAAAAATAGAACTACCATATGATCCAGAAATCCCACTTCTGGGTATATATCCAGAAAGAATTGCAAGCAGGGTCTGAAGAGATATTCATACCCCCATGTTCACAGAAGCATTGTTCACAATAGCCAAGAGGCGGAGGCAATCCAAATGTCTCTTGATGGATGACTGGATAAACAAAATATGGTATATAGTATATATGATAGAGTACCATTCAGCCTTAGAAAAGAAGGAAATGTTGTCATATGCTACAACATAAACGAACCTTGAGGACATTAAGCTAAGTGAAATATTGAAGAGTAAGTTTTACTTGTAAACTTCCAAGTAAACACTGCAAGTTTATTGAAAAGTGAACATTGTACGATTCCACTTATATAAGGTATACAGTCAAGTTCATAGATACAGCAAGTAGAATGATGTTGTCAGGGCCTGGGGAGAGGTGGGGCGAAAGAGAATTCTTTAAGGAGTATCGAGTTTCAGCTTTGCAGGATGAAAAAGAGTTAGGACTTCATTCTGGAAATAAGGAGGCGCCGTCTATAAACAGATGATTCAGAGAAGCTATGGTATCAGCAAACTCTCACAAGGAGCTTTGCAGTAAACTATACATAACTTAAAATGTAGCATTTTCCAGTTTAACCACTTTTAAGTATGCTGTTTAATAGCATTAAGAAAATTCACATTGCTTTGCAGCCGTCACCAGCATCCATCTCTGGATGGGGGCTGGGGGAGGAGAGGATGGGGAATCAGTATTTCATGAATACAGACTTTCCATTTGGGAAGCTGCTTTCCATTCGGGAAAGCCTTACTTTCTGTAAAGCTATTTCTACTTTCTTTCTCTGTGAATTTGATTACTCTAGCTACCTCATGTAAGTGTAATCATACAGTATTTGTTTATTTGTGTCTAACTTACTTCACTTAGCATAATGTCTTAAGCTCCTTCTGNACTTATATATATATAATTATATGTATTTATACATAAATTTACTCTTTTCAGATTATTTTCTATTATAGTTTGTTATAGGAGATTGAATATATTAATAGTTCAGTGTGCTATACAGTAGATCCTTGTTGTTTATTTTATATATAGTAGTTTGCATCTGCTAAAACCAAACTCCTAATCTATCTTTCTCCTCTTTCCCCTTTGGTAACAAATAAGTTTGTTTCCTATGTCTGAGAGTGTTTCTGTTTTGTAAATAAGCTAATTTGTATCAGTTTTTAGATTCTACATACAAGTGATATCACATGTTTGTCTTTGACTTTACTTGTGTGATAACCTCTAGGTCCATCCATAATGCCACAAATGGCATCATTTCATTCTTTTTCACAGTTTTATTCCGGTGTGTGTGTGTGAGTGTGTGTGTGTGTGGGGGGGGCACATATTCTTTATCCATTCATCTGTTGATGGACATTAACGTTACTTTCATGTCTCGGCTATTGTAAATAGTGCTGCTATGAACATTGGAGTATATGTATTTTTTCAAATTACTGTTTTCTCTGGATGTATTCCCAGAAGTAGGATTGCTGAATCATATGGTAACTCCATTTTTAGTTTTTTGAGGAACCTCCATACTGTTCTCCAAAGTAGCTGTACCAATTTATATTCCCATCAACATTGTAGAAGGGTTCCCTTTTCTCTACACCCTCTCCAGCATTTATTATTTGTAGACTTTATGATGGCCATTCTGACCGGTGTGAAGTGATGCCTCATTGTAGTTTTGATTTGCATTTATCTAATAATTAAAAGTTATGACCAACCTAGATAGCTTATTGAAAAGCAGAGACATTACTTTGCTAACAAAGGTCCATCTAGCCAAGGCTACGGTTTTTCCAGTGGTCATGTATGGATGTGAGAGTTGGACTGTGAAGAAGGCTGAGCACCGAAGAATTGATGCTTTTGAACTGTGGTGTTGGAGAAGACTCTTGAGAGGCCCTTGACTGCAAGGAGATCCAACCAGTCCATTCTGAAGGAGATCAGCCCTGGGATTTGATGCTAAAGCTGAAACTCCAGTACTTTGGCCACCTCATGCGAAGAGTTGACTCATTGGAAAAGACTCTGATGCTGGGAGGGATTGGGGGCAGGAGGAGAAGGGGATGACAGAGGATGAGATGGCTGGATGGCATCACTGACTGGATGGACGTGAGTCTGAGTGAACTCCGGGAGTTGGTGATAGACAGGGAGGCGTGGCGTGCTGCGATTCATGGGGTCGCAAAGAGTCGGACACAACTGAGCGACTGAACTGAACTGACTGAATAATTAACAATGTTGAACATCATTTCATGTGCTTATTGGCTAGCTAGATGTCTTCTTTGGAAAATTTTCTGTTTAGGTCTTCTGCTTTTTTTTTGATAGAGTCATTTGTTTTTTTTTGTTGTTGTTGTTATTAAGCTATATGAACTGTTTGTATATTTTGGAAATTAATCCCTTGTTGGTTGCATTATTTGCAAATATTTTCCCCGCACTGTAGGTTGTCTTTTCATTTTGTTTATGTTTCTTTTGCTGTGCAAAAGCTTGTAAGATTAATTATGTCCCATTTGTTTATTTTTGCTTTTATTTCTGTTGCCTTGGGAGAATGACCTAAGAAAATATTGATATGATTTATGTCAGAGAATGTTTTGTTTATGTTCTCTTCCAGGAATTTTATGCAATCATATCTTATATTTAAATCTTTAAGTCATTTTGAGTTTGTTTTTGTATGGTATGGGGTGTGTGTCCTAAATTCACTGATTTGCATGTGGCTGTCCAGCTTTTCCAGCACTACTTGCTGAAGAGACTGTCTTTTCTCCATTGTATAGTCTTGTCTCCTTTGTGA
This sequence comes from Redunca redunca, assembly GCA_006410935.1. Classification (NCBI taxonomy): domain Eukaryota; kingdom Metazoa; phylum Chordata; class Mammalia; order Artiodactyla; family Bovidae; genus Redunca; species Redunca redunca. The sequence continues at coordinate 450,744 of SJYQ01001129.1, read as the reverse complement.
AAGATTAATTGGCCACAGTTGTGTGGACTTATTTATGGACTTTGTCTTCTGTTCTGTTGATCCATATATCTGTTTTTGTACCAGGCTGTTTTGTTTACTATAGCCTTGTAGTATTGCCTGAAGTCTGGGAGGGTTATGCCTTCAGCTTTGCTTTTCCTAAAGATTGCTTTGGCAATTCTGGATCTTCTGTGGTCCCATATAAATGTTAGGGTTTTTTGTTGTTCCTTTTTAAAGCTAAATAATACATCACTGTAAGTATGTGTGTGTGTGTGTGCGCGCACGCATGTGTGTGTGCACATGTGTCTGTGCGTGCACACATACTCAGTTGCTAAGTCATGTCTGACTCTTTGTGACCCCCGTGGACTGTAGCCTCCAGGCTCCTCTCTTCATGCCATTTTCTCCTCCAGGTGATCCTCCTGATCCAGAGATTAAACCTGTTTCTCCTGCATTTTCAGGCAGATTCTTTACTACTCAGCCACTGGGAAGCCCCCATATATAGATCATATTTTATTTGTCCCTTCATCTGTCAGTGCCCGTTGGTGATCAGGAACTTTTGCTTGGAGTGGAACTGTCTTCTCTGCCAAGGATCATAAAGTCGGATGCAGTGTGGAGCCCAGCTGGCTGGTGACATAAAGGCACCAAGTTGAAGACAGTAGTTATTAAAACAGCTTTTGTTGGGCCCAAGAATGACCCCTACCTGTTATATTATCTCAGTGGTTCTCAAACTTTACCAGGCACCCGTATCACCTGGAGGAGTTTTGTGAAAACAGATTGCTGGTACCACTCCCCAGAGTTTCTGATTCAGTAGAGGCTTAAGAATTTGCATCCCTTGCTTGAGAAACACCACCCTAATTGTAACTCATTGCCCAGACAGGGTGTGGGTGTGTAGTGCCTGGCTTCTTCCTAGAAGAGGTCAAATCCTACCTAGGCCACCATCTAAATAGTAAAGATGGTGTAAAGTCCATGTTTCTAGGGTGGACTCAGTACCCTGGCTTTTGGCCCAGGGTAAGGTCTCAGGAACTCCACTTGGCTCAGCCCCAGAAACTTCCTCAGTGCTGGCTGTCTGCGTCTCATGCTGCCAGTCAAGCTTGAGAATTAGATGCAGCTGCTGCAGAAGGACAGGGCTCAGGAGGTTTGAAAAATGCACAAAGACATTGAGCCTAATGCCCTTTGCTTTGGGAGCACTCCCTGTTTGCACTCCCTGGCTCACAGGGGGACCTCTGAAAACAAAACATGACCTTCCCTGCAGAGGCTCCCCCAGGGCCTCTCACTAGCCTCCCCCACATCCAGCCCTGCCCCTCATCCACAATAACAACCATTCTCAGCAGGGCAGAGTGTTTGTTTCTTTTAATATATATTTAAAAGGTATTGATGGCCAAAAAGGCCGGAGGGAGGCGCACACAACCTGCTTGGTGGTTGGCATTTCCACATGTAAAGGCTTCTCTCTCCATCACTCCAAGAGACCAGAGCAGGAAGGGGCCTCAAAGGACATTCTGCCGAAACCCCTGAGGCCTGAGAGGGAGGTAAGGGGTGTAGGGTTGTGGCAAAGGAGGGACAGAGTCAGCTCCGGACTCTGCTGTTTCTAACTGATGTCTCCTGCCCATTCAAGGACATAACCTATCTCGAAGGTCAAGGTCTGGGTCTGGGAGGTCTCAATGCTTTTTTTTTTTTCAGTCCATGAAGCATTAACTACCATTTGTTTTTTCTTCTTTCTCCGCAGTATTTCAGCCCCTCCCCAGCACTGCCATTTACCCTTTCCTCTGCTTCCTTTCAGCTTGGCCTTCCCTGTACCCCGATTTCTCAGTTCATCGTGCCTGGGCAGCACATTTCCTCATAGCCTCAGGCTTTGTCTTCCCCAGATAAATAGAATGAAATCGGCAGACTTCTGCTGTGCTACCCAGAACAAGCCCTTGGCCATGCATATCAGCTTGGTGGCCTGATGTGGGTAGCTCCAGATGAATCTTTAGTGATGAGTCTTTGCTCCCTGATGCCCAGGTGTCCCTTTCTCCTGGCCCGCCGCCTCCCTCATGCTGTATTTCTAGGCTGCATACAGTGCCTGACATGTAATTGGCATTTAGTTCGATTGTACACTGAGTCAGGGGAATGCATGAATACACTTTACTCACTTCCTGATCTGGACTCTGCAACAGGGTCCCCTCACCCCAGACCCCACATAGCCTTTGTGGAGTACTTACTGAAGCCAGCAGTGTGCTGAGTGATTTACCCATGGTGTTGGTTCTTCCAGCAATCCCTGGGTTTGGTCCCACTATCTCTCTTTTAAAGGTTGGTTAAATGAAGATGTTGCGAAGTTAAGGATGATGTAATTAATCCTCAGCTCCCTCCCTTCCCTGGATTTCTATAGGCTGACCCTAACTTAAGGCCAAGAGACACAGTTGTGATGGATGTTGTTCAGTGGTTAACTCACAGGAGATCTGCCTTCTTAACCTGCTTCCTTCTTGACTGGAGGGGTGAAACTGAGGCCAGTCACCATACTGGGAGATCGGCCTCATCTGTCTCTCTTCCTCCTAAGCCTGCAGCTGAACTTTGGCTCTGGCAGATGGTCCTGAGTCTGGCAGTGCCGCTAGTCAGTAGGGGGGCTACTGCTTTGGGAGGCACCATACATCCACAGTCACTTTCTCTGTATATAATGTGATCACCTTCTCTCACCCTATCTCTTGTTATCTGCTCATTGTAGCCATAGTGCTAATCATGTCAGGAGTTTAACTTAAAAGTGTGTTGGTGGGGTTCCCTGTGGATGCGCTCAGTGTATGCCCTGGCCCCCTCTGCCTCCTCCCCTCTCCTGCCTCTTTTCTCCTCCTTCTTCTTGGAGGTTCTGCTGCTCAGGACCGTCACAAAAGCTTTCTTCTCTCCCTGTCTTTGTCCCAAGTGGCTCTGGTATTTGTTTGCCTCTGGATGGATGCTCATAACCATTTCGAGTGTAAGTCAATCGCTGTTGCTTCCATTGTGATAAGTTGCAGACTGTCTGTTGCAGGCCTGCTCTGTCAGCATCCCCACCTCCCCTCTGTATTCGCATCGGCCCGGGAGCTCTTGTTTCCATCAAATGAATCAGGGGAGAGATCTTGGAAGAGTAATTAATTTGAGCAGATGTGTGTCAATGTCCTAGGAAATAAAAGATGTCAGTACAAACCACCTGTGCTTGCTGTGGCCACAAAGCTGCAGAACGCAGGTGGGCCTCTCCTTAGGAAAACCTCCAGGTCCAGGCTATTTGCATTTCAAAAGTCACTTGACAGAAGGATTTGCTGCTAGATCCCTTAAAACTGGAGCTCCTTTGGTTTATTTAAGTCATTTACAGGCCATTAAGTACTTGACAGAGGGACTTTAGGGACAGGAAAACTTTATGTTCAAGTTTAAGAACCAGTGCCAATTACAGATGGCTCAGAAATGAAGATTAAGCATCCCAGAAATTGTATGTAAAGCCAGTGGGGAAGTGCAGGCTGACTCATCAGAAACAGGACCCCATACACCCCTTCAGAGATGCTTGCCAGGGACCCGTATAGAAAGATACCTGTTTTTCTATAGTGATGAGCCCTGACATAGGAGCTACGATTTCTGCACTGTTTTCCTGATTGATCCCTGTTCTCCTCAGCCCCGTGTTCCCTTAGGCTGGGTGGAGATTGCCTAACTGAAAATCAGAGTCCCAGTCAATGGCCTTTTAAGGTTTTTTATTGTCTGATGTTTCTCTAGGAGACTTCCTCTTCACTCCCCAGGGCTCCTGTTTCTTCCCTTCTCTGACTTCAGTTCTCCACCTCACCTCCCACACTGGACTCTGAGCTCTGCATCTCATTTCAGACTTCACGGAAGTGACAGAGGAGATGGAGATGGAGGCATCTGTGTGGGGCCGCCTAATCTCCGTCCAGCCCCCAGGTCTGTGAGCCCATCGCAGCCGGGCTTGGCTTCATCCCTCCTAAAACTCCAAGGCACAGTCCTTCCACCTGTGCTCCGGCTCTCAGCCTCTCACCTTCTCAAGGACCTCACCTGGGATCTTCCCCAGCAGTGTCCGACCTGCTCTCTTATCTGTCATCTTTGACAAAGCCACAAGCTGCCTGCAATTGTACCTTCTCTTTCAGCTCCTGCTCCATCTCTGCTCTCTTTCACTGCCAAACAGCTCAGAAGGATTGTCGGTGCACACCGCCTCCACTTCTCCAACTCCCTGTCACCCTTGTGCCCACTTCAATCTGCCATCCGTCCCCACCAGGCCACTTTAGAACTCGGTAACTTCCGTATAGCCTCCTCCTGCCCTGCTGATGCTTTACTGTCTTCATCTTGGCTTCTCAACAGGATTCCACACCCTCTCCTTCTTAAGACACTTTTTCTGGGCTCCCGACGCTGGGCTCCTCTGGCCCTGCTCCCTCCCTTTCTGTTTGTTCCTCCTTTTCTCTAAATATCGAATGTCCTGACACTTGGTCCTCAGCTTGCATCTCCATCTACGCACCCTTGCTAGGTGTTACCAAGCTTAAATGCCGTCTCTGTAGTGATAACTTCCAGATTCCTCTTTTGAGATCTGGTCTTGGGATTCTGTCTCCTTGAATTTTTTTGTTTGAATGTGCTACAGATACCCCAAACATGTGAAAGGAGACTAGACTCTTTATTTCATTCATCTGTGGCTGTCTTCGTTGTTGTGTGCGGGCTTCTCCTTGCGGCGGCTTCTCTCGTTGCAGAGCATGGGCTTGGCACACAGGTTCAGTTACTTACAGCTCACGGGCTCTAGAGTGCGGGCTCTATGATTGTGGCCCACGGGCTTAGTTGTCTCGTGGCATGTGGGACCTTCCTGGATCAGGGATCAAATCTGTGTTCCTTGCATTCTTTACCACTGGACCACCAGAGAAGTCCCCAGAAACCAACCTCTTGATTTCTCTTCTCATGTCTTTTTCTCCCTAAATCTTCTCCCATTTCAGTAAATGGCACCCACGTCCACCAGTTTGCAAGGCCAGAGACATGGGAGTCCTCCCTGCTTCTTTCTCTTACCTCTCCACCTCGCTTCCCACCAGATCCTTCCAGTTTACCTGCAACATGCATCTCCAGTGTACACTCTTCTCTCTGTCTGCCCTGCCCACCCTCCCATCCATGCCACCATCAGGTCCTTCCTGACCTAGGACCATAGCCTCCTAATTGGTCTCTTTACTGCTATTCTTGATCCCTATTCTTCACACAGCACAGCATTTCAAAACATAAATTGTTTTGTGTTATTCCTCTGCTTAGACCCTGCAGTGGTTATTCATTATCCTTAGAATAAGGACCCCCCTTGCTGTGTCTTATAAGGCTCTGTGTGATCCAGCCCAGCCATCTAATTTCCCAGCTTCATCTTGCTTCCTCTCCTTGACCAGTCGCCCTCCTAACATCTGTTTTCTCCCATCTTCCTTTGTGATAGAACACCACTTTTGTTCAGAAAAGTGATTTTTCATGAAAAAGGTGGTGACATTTTCAGGAAAGGTGAGTCCTTCTCTCTTCCACAGGAGATGACCATGATTTGTTAATCCAAGCTAATTGTGGTAATGCCATGACTCTATGTCCAGTGATTGGTTTAAGGGCGGGTATATGATTGGTTCTGCAACATGGGACGTAAGAATGTCTCCTGGTGAGTTCTAGGAAAGATGTACTGCCTTCCTGGGAGAATTAGACATGAGGGGGAGATGCCTCCAATACTCGCTTCCCACTTTTCCGATGTTGGTAGATGAGGATGTGGTGCCTGGGTGGTAGACACAGCTACACACTGAGGATGGTAGATGGTGAGGGGAGCAGGTCCTGATAGACTTGGCTGAGCGGCTGAATCTACCTTGTAATTGACAGCATCTCCTTCAGGAGATAATACATATCTTAATGGTTCCAGTTCCCCCAAAGAACAACGTTGTCTGTTGCTTGCAACCGAAGGCATCCTAACTGAAACACTTTCTCTCACTCCACCCTCACTGGCCTTTCAACCTGTGGACATGCCGAGCTCTTTCCTGCCCCAGGAGGTTTGCATATTCTGCTCCCTCTGTTTGGAGCATCTCTACCTGCTGTTCACATGGCCGATGTTGTATATTCTTAAGGCTCAGATGGCTTTCACATAAAGGTTTTCTTGCATCTATTATTTTTTTGTGTCTACTTCTTATTAGTTTCATTCATAGCCCTTAGCACCTTTTGAAATAATTTCTGACATTCGCTTTTTCCTTCCTTTCTATTAACTCCATAAGGGCAGAGATTGTTTATCTTGTTCACTACTGTGGCCTGATTGCGCATTTCAGAATACAATGCATTGCAGGGAGAAGGGGCTCACTTCCTGTTTGTGGACTGATTGCATGAATGGAGAACCAGTCTGATCATGCTCTTCCTTCCCTTATCCTCTTCTACTTGGTGACACTTACACTTTGTACTCCAGCCATTCTGACCTATGAATGGTATTATATAAACTATATATCTGTAATATAGTTTATAATGGTATTATTATAAACTATAATACCTATTATGGTATTATAGTCTCTTGAACATTGCTTCATCTCCCTGACCTCTGGACCTTTGCATGTGCGGCTTCGTCTGCCTGGAAGAGCTCTTTCTTTTCACCGTGCTTCCTTAGGTCTTGGCTGGGCTGCTGCGTGTCTTCCTGGACCTCCCCTTCCTGGATCATGTACCCTTAGGTCCCCCTTCACCCACCACAGCACTGACCAGTCTGTACTCTAGGTCCCACTTGTCTGACTCCCTGAGACTCTGAGCTCCTTGAGAGAATGGCTTCTTTATCACATTTTAAAATCCTTGTATCCCTAATACTCACAGTAAGTGATAAAAAATCTCCACTCTGATGTTGGCTTCCCTTGTCGGGCTCTCAGGAGGACTCAGGGGTGGGGGGAGCATGCAGGCATAGCACCTCTCCCAGGTCCTGCCTCCCCAGGAGCTCGAGACCTTTCTGTTCCCCTTCCTTACTCTTCTGCTTTTTGGCTGCTGTTCCTAGCAGGTGTTGACCTGCCCCTGCTCCTTGCCTGAGCCCAGGCTCTTCAGCTGAGCCCAGCAGTGGGCTGCGAAGTCTCACTGTACCATAAAGGCGGTTTCTGTAGCTGCTTCTTTTTAAACAACAAAAATAAAATTGCCTCTCCATCTTACTTGGCTGCCTGAGCCGAGCGCCTTGCCAGCGTGTTTACATTAAGGCATCTGCGGGGGTCCTCCAGGTTGTGGGCTGTGTGTGTTTTGCCTGTGTAGTGCGGCTCCCACTCTGTCTAATTTCCTAATACAGCTCAGCCTTCTAATTTTTTCTCCGAGGCTGTGGACGGGAAAGGGAAATTGAGACTCCAGATGAGCCCTTCTTCAGACTCTGAGATCCCCCCAAAGTCAGCCTCCAGCCCAATTAGAAACCTGCCTGGCTTTTTAGGAGCCAGAGTGCCTGCCGACGGAAGATTCCTGTTCCGAGCCCTAATTGCCGCTTGATGGAATGAATAAAGACATTGTGTTTTCTACATTTTACTTACAGAGCTGCTGATGCGGTGAATGTTGGATGAAGCGTCTCTTTCTCAGAGAGATTAAAAACCGAGTGCCTCAGCGACTGATCGGAGCCGCTGTCTTAGCAACAGGCTTTCCTCTCGGCCCTCGAGAGCCCCTGTTTGAGCAAGTCTGGGGAGTCAGGGAGAGCAGGTCCCTCTGGGGACCCCTCCTGCGCTGTCCGCTCCTCTGAACTCAAGGTGGAAGCCGCCGGGACCATCTAGTCTGGCTGAGTAAAAGCGAGAGAAGTACTTTTTGAGTGGTGGTTTTCCCAGACAGTCTCTCATTTCCTTCCCCACAATGACCTATGACCTCACGCCTATGGTTTCCTTAGTGCTGATGCGGAAACTGAGGCTAAAAGACTTAGGTGGCATCTTGCTGAGGTCTCACACAGGTAGCAGGGAGCAGAGCAGTGGTTTGGATTCAGGGTCCTGGTGCTGACGTGGTCTTTCCCCCTTGGCCTGGGATGCTTTCCGGCTGGGTCCAGTTAACCCAACCCCCGAGGAGCTGCCAGTTCTTTTCCTTGAGAGTGAATGGTGGGGAGAGTGTAGCAGGTAACTGCTGCTGCATAACAAACTTCCCCCCAACTTAGTGGCTTAACAAACTTTTCTGTTTTTCTTGGCTCCATGTTAGCTAAATGGTTCCTAGGGTCGGGACTAGAAGGTCTGGAATGGCCTGTGTCAATATCAGCTGGGGTGAGACCCAGATGGTCGTATTTTCCAGGAGGCTAGCCCCAGCCTGGCCTCTTCTTTCCTGCATTTCATATGTAGCTGTAACCATGTTATATAGATGTAGGTTCATCTTTGGAAGTAATAATGCCGGTCTGAACCTCATTTATCTTTACTTGCTCCTATGGTAGTGCAAAGTTGCTGGCAGCAGAAGAGGGAAGCCCTAAGCTACAAGCACTTTTGGAGCCTCTGTTAGTTCATGTCTTCTAGTGTCCAGTCGGACAAGGAAGCCACGTGTCCAAGTCCAGATTCAAGGAGTGAAGAATAGACTCTGCCTTTTGATGAGAGGGGCTGGGAAGCCCCATTAGAGCGGGCCTCACCTTGAGATGGGAAGCTTTTGCCGTCTTTTTGCTCTCCCACAAAGGGTCATGTTCTTCAAAAGGCCATTTCATGGCCTTTTAGGGGCTGGAGAGGGGACTGGACAGGATGTTACCATGGCTGTTTCCAGACAGATGTTTCATTTTTTGTTGCTATATTGTTTTTAACATGCAGAGGATGAGAAAACAAAACCTCCCTTTGGTAATTTATCCACGTTCTCATAACCGGCCATTATCTTTTGTTATCTTTATGTCTTTGGACCAGATGCTTCAGCTTGCCTGGGAGCGCGTATCTGGACGTGTTGGTAGGGACCATCCCACCTCTATGGCTCATAGTTGCAGAATGGAGGAGGCGGCAGTTCTGTGTCCCTGCCACATCCCTTCTCTAGGGCTCTCAGCATGCTCTGCTTTCTCCATCTGAACTTTCCATGGTTTTCCCCCATGATCTGGGAAATGGAGACCAGAGGATTTTAGGCTCTTTGAAGGAGGGAGAGGTTCAGAGGAATCCATTTTGTGATTGAGTCTCTTATGTACCCTGACAGCTTTATCTCAGATTCTGTTTTCCCAGCCCCCCAGCCTCTTTCCTGTGCTTCCAAGGCCATGATGACCTGTTTTCTGGGTAGAAACTGCTTTAATCAGAGGTTTGTGGGAACCAGTTTCGAGGTAGCCTGCCTCAGGTATTATTAGGCCCTCAGGTCTCAATTCAAGGTTTCCCTATAAACTTCCAACAGGGAAAGAACAAGGCTGCAGGAGGTGTATACACCATGGGCTTTTCCCCAGCTCAGTCTCTCGGATGAATCCCTCTGGGAATTTTGTACATAGCTGGGCCCCAAGGCCTGGGACCCAAATGTGAAAGGCCTCCGGTGCCCCTTGCAGCCAGGACTGGTTACAATTATTGGCTGATTTTGGTCTCATTCTTTGGTGCAATGGCTTGAATACCCAGCACAGGGCCTGGCACAGGAGGAAAGCTCCAGAAAGGAGCTCACCCCTAGACCACCATGCCGGCGACTGAAGCCCCATGGCAGAAAGTTCCAGAGGGGTGGTGCTGGTGGCACTGGTTGAGGTGGAAGCGAGCTGGTTGCTCCAGTGGTCATGGTGGGAAGGGAAGAAGGGGGAGGTGAGACCCCAGCGTGGGGTCTGAAGGCTACACCGCTGAAGACGGCCTCATCTGCCTCTGGAAGAAGGGGGTGCCCAGCGGCCTCCCCACGCGGCCAGTGGGATTCTCAGCGCAGCTGGCTCCTGGTGCATCGTCAGCCTTTGTATGTCCCATTAGAACCAGAGAGCTAAAGGTTCTATGAGGGTGGCTTTTACTCTTTAAAAAAAAAAAAACAAAAAAACCCCACTTTTCCTGCAAATTAAACAAATGTCACATCAGCTTTGGTTGCCTGAATGGCAGCCTTCCAGAAGCAGTGCCTCAGGCTAAGCCGGGGGAGCTGGGTTTCTAGTCTCAGGGGCTCCCAGGGAGGCCCTGTCTGTTCCTTGATGAGAGGGCTGGGGAGGGATGTCAGTGTTCATTCTGCTTCTCCTATCGGGGATGCAGGAGACCCCTTTTGGGAGCCCAGGGACCCCCTCCCACGAGGGTGACCAGTGGTTCCAGCAGCCCGCCCACCCCTCACTATTACAGGCCACATTTAGTGTATGTATAGAAAGTGAAGTGGGAGCCAAAAGACGACGGCTTTCCTCACTTTCTCCGAGAAGTCGGGGACCCTAAAGAAGACTGAGGACGCAGGAGAACTAGTGTAGCTCCTTTACTGTGGACAAGGAGAACGTTGGGCCCAGACAGGGCAAGGGACTTGATTCAAGTCACACAGCATATTAGCGGCTTTTGGTTTATTTTATTTATTATCTTTTAAAGTATCTATTTTTGTCTGTGGGTCTTAGTTTCGGCATGCGGGCTCTTCGTTGCAGTGTGTGGACTTAGTTCTCTCAGGACTCGTGGGATCTTAGTTCCTAGACCAGGGATCAACCGGCATCCTGTGCATTGGAAGGCAGATTCTTAACCACTGGACCACCGGGGAAGTCCCTGGCTTTTGGTGCAAAGGTCAAATCCTCATGTTTAAGGGGAGGGAGCCAATATTGAGGAGAGGAAGCCTTTTTTCATTTCCTGGTGATTTGCAAGCAGCTTGTCTCTTAATTGATTGTATGTGGTGGGGTTTTTTATTTCTTGGTTTTTTTTTTTTTTTGTATTTTTTTCGTAGCTGCTGGAATCACTCCCAGAAGTAAAGGGGCTGAGATGAGCAAAATAAATAAGGAATAAACAGGTTCAACATGTGGGGGAAGTGAAAGTAAAAAAGCAACTGTGAGTTTGGGGTAAAACTGACTAAGAACTGAATGGGAACAACTCTGAAACCAAAGTTAATGAGATGGAAAAAGAGCAGCAAACATGATAAACAGCCGGAGCGCGTTTCTGTGTTCTGTTTTTCCTGGAACAATGGCGCTCCGGGCTTGCCAGTATCTTTAAGTGAGGAGCCTGGGCTGGGCTTGGCATGTCCCCCAACTCTGGCAGGCGTGAAGGACTGAAAGGGAACTCTCGCCTTCTGGGCCCTTGATCCTGGCCTTTGATTTTGCTGGGGTCTGCTCACCAGCTCAGTCACCAGCCAGGTACCCTGGGGCCGTCCTCTGTCTGCTCTCATCCTTCCCTTTCATCCTAAGGCTCCTTAAATTTCCAGCTTGCTCCACTTATGGTATTGATCGGGAGCCCCTGGGGACCAGCTGCACTCGGATGGACCCCTCCTGTTCCTTTGTTACCTTTGACAAGCCCTGGACCTCCCATGTCTCTTTTCTCTGAAATGATGAGAATGCTCACAACATTCTTTTGCTATTCTCAACTGATGAGAATTTTTGCTTCCTAGGGCCAGTCTCCGGTTAGTGGATAAAATAGAACCCAGTAGGAATTGATTACCACCCCCACAGGCTCCTCACAGGCCCGGCAGCCCTGTCTGAGAACGGCTCTGTCATTTCAGGGAATGGTTAGATGGTCCTGCTGGTAGCTGCCTAAAGAGGGAGAAGGGAGCTAGCTTGGCATCTTCTAGAATTTCTCTCAGGCTGGCGTCATCACAGCCCTTGGTGGGGCAGGTGTTGGTAGCCCATTTTGTGGATGAGAAAATAAAGGCCCAGAGATGTGAAGGAGCATGCTTGTATCTTGGCAGAAGTAGGCTTGAACATAGAACTGTCTGAACCCAAGGCCCATTGTCCCCGTTGAGAACCAGGTTATGTGTGAAGAGCTCTATCTTGGTTTTCACAAGTACCTTGTTAATGCTAAAAAGTACTAGTAGCTGGGGGCTTCCCTGGTGGTCCAGTGGTTAAGACTTAAGCTTCCAGTGCAGGGCATGCAGGTGTGATCCCTGGGAGCTGAGATTCCACATGCCTGACGGCCAAAAAACCAAAACATTAAACAGAAGCAATATTATAACAAACTTGATACAGACTTTAAAAAGGGTCCACATCAAAAAAAACCCTTTAAAAACAGTAAAATAAAATATTAGTATCCTGTTCGGTGTTCACTGTGTTCAATGGCAGCTCTTTTGGCAGAGGTTGGAAGGCAGGGAGAAGGGGAACAAGGGCTGAGGAGTGCCTTTCGCTGGGGAATCGCCAGAGCTAAGGTCACAGATGGGCGGACTGTGTCTTGCTGGCAGACGGGCTCTGTTTATCCAGAGATGCTCTTGCTCTGGGGCTTCCCAGGTGGCTCACCTGTAAAGAACCCACCTGCCAATGCAGGAGACAAAAAAGACATGGGTTCGATTCCTGGGTCTAGAAGATCTGAAGTAGGAGATGGCAACCCACTCTAGTATTCTTGCTTGGGAGAATCCCCATGGACAGGGGAGCCTGGTAGGGCTACAGTCCTTGGGCCTGCAAAGAGTTGGACAAAACTGAGCAACTGAACACGAGTCAGACATTGGGGGCACTGTTCAGGAAGAGCTGACTGTCCTCCTGTGGTGGGTTTCAGAGTGGGGCTGGGTTAAGCCCAGGCTGGTTTACACCCAGTTCTGGCAGGAGAGGCTCATTGTCGTCACCAGGCAGAGAGACCTGTAACCTGCAGACAAGTGAGGATGCAGGAGGATTTCAAAGGGAAACAACTAATGCGTGGGGAGGGGTGGTAATAAGCAAAAAGAACTCCCATCAAGGAAGGGCACCAGACCCTGTGAACCCTAACATCTGAGCTGAAGAGAGCATGGTCGGATGCAGAAGAATGGTTCTGAGGGCCGCATTAGCGGCCCCCAATTCTGTCTCATTGTCAGAATCAGCCAGGGAGCTTTAATAAGAAAAAAATAATAGTTATGGTCAATCCCTGGGGGTGGTTTAGTTGTTAAGTCGTGTCTGACTCTTTGCAGTCCCATGGACTGTAGCCCGCCAGGCTCCTCTGTCCGTGGGATTCTCCAGGCAAGAATACTGGAGTGGGTCGCTATTTCCTTCTCCAGGGGATTTTCCCAACCCAGGAATCGAACCTGTGTCTCCTGCATTGCAGGCGGTCTCCTGCATTACAGGTGGATTCTTTACTGACTGAGGCACCGGGGAAGCCAGTCCCTACCCCTAGACTTTATTGGGATGGCTAGTGATACTGATGACCAACCAAGGGCGGGGGTACCTGGGTTAGATGAGTGTGTTATTCAACATCAAAATAAATATTTGAGGGAGACAAGAATCAACACTCAGGCAACAAATCTTAGAGAACTTAACGCCTGCCAGGCACTTCTGTGGCTTGTATCGAGGCAAAAGGGGTCCCCTATCCTCTAGGAGTGCACAGAATAGGTGATAAAATCTCTCCAAGCCTCACTTTCCTCATAAGTTCAATGGGACAAATATTGCTTTGAGCACAGGGTCTCCATGAAGTTTATGTGAAAGAGCAACGTAGAAACCAAGTTCCTAGCTTAGCATCTGGGCCATGGTAGTTTCCCCAGAGTTGTCTGCTGACCACGGTTCCTGATGCAGGCCTTCTCTTTCAGTTCAAGGGCCATGTGAATTGAGGGTCTATACTGTGTCAGGGACGGTCCAGGCTTTGGAGGATGTTGCTGTTGTTGTTGTTGTTTTGGCCATACTGTGGCACGTGGGATCTTGATTTCACCCAGCAGGGATCTAACCCACGCCCTGTACAATGGAAGCTTGGAGTCTTAACCACTAGACTGCCAGGGAAGTCCCCAGGCTTTGGAGGATGTTGGAGTGAGGGGGACCTCATTTCAGTCCTCAGATAGCTTACAGTGCAGTTGGGAGACAGCTGCATTAAACCCCCAGCACTTTAGCGTCTAGAATGCAAGCCCAGGCTGAGCACAGATACTTCACGCCCTGCTTTCTGTGGGTCTGAGGCCAGAGGGTAAAACGTCCAGGGAAGCTGCTTAGAGAGAATTCCAAAGGAAGTACTGGATTTTGCAGGATGAATAAAGTTCTCTAGGTGGGCAAGGTGCTTGCAGGCAGCCGGGACTGGATGTGCAAACATATGGAAGGCTTGACAGAGGTGTGTTGGTGGCAGGGGCCTGGCGGGTGGGGTCTCTGGACCTTGTCTTCCAAGGGCTCTTTTTCTTGGTGGTGGTCGCTAAGTTGTGTCTGGACTCTTGCAGCCCCATGGATGGTAGCCGGCCAGGCTCTTCTGTCCAGGATTCCCCAGGCAAGAGTACTGGAGGGGGGTTACCATTGCTTCTGCCAGCTGATTGTCCCCACCCAGGGATCGAACCCGAGTCTCCTGAATTGCAAGCAGATTCTTTGCTGCTGAGCCACCAGGAAAGCCCTCCAAGGTCTCTAGGCCCTACATTCTTGTCCTCTGTTTCTCTCTCTCCTCCCTCTTTTCCTCCCTGGAATGGCACATACCAGGTGCAGACACTTGAAAAAGTTCATCTGCTTGATGTTTGATTTATCATTCAAACCTTCAAACCTGGTTTCTAGTCTCATAAAATATTAAATACATCCATATATCGGATATCACATTTTGATATGTTTTCACGCCTCATTTGCCACCAAAGTCAAGGACAAACTCACATTTTTCATGGCATGGGGCCCAGATTTGTCCTAGTACAGTGTTTTATTATATCCCCTCACCCCAGCCCTCCACGCAGACCCGAATTTCTCAGGGTCTTGCTTGAGCGTCCCCACCGACAGCCCACTTGGCACTGACCCTGGCAGGCCTGGGGCAGAAAGGCAGCATATATCATCCCCAGGGAGGATTATTTGCATAGCATTGTAAACATTTGTGGAAGGGCAAGGTCTCTGCCAGACAGCTCCAGATCCCTCGTGGGACAGCAGCCAAGCCAGCGGCAGAGCCTTCGGGGGAGAGGCTGTGAGTACCTTCGTTCTTTCCAACTGTTCTGGTTCCCATGCATTCATCTGGCATTTCATGAGCATCTATTAAATGACAGGCACTGAAATAGGCTCTGGGTATGTTAAGACGGTCAGTCAGACAGAGAAGAAGTATCATATGACATCCCTTATAGGTGGAATCTAAAAGGATACGAATGAACTTACTTACACAATAGGAAGAGACTCACAGACTTAGAGAATGAACTCATGATTGCCAGGGGGAAGGGATAGTTAAGGATTTGGGGAAGGTCAGGTACACACTGCTATGTTTAAAATGGGTGACCAACGAAAACCTATTGTGTAGCACATGGAACTCTGCTCAATGTTATGTGCCAGCCTGAATGGGAGGGGAGTTTGGGGGAGAATGGATACATGTGTAATGTATAGCTGAGTCTCTTCACTGTTCACTTGAAACTATCACAACATTGTTAATTGGCTATACCCCAGTACAAAATGTTTTCGGTGTTAAAAATTAAAAAGGTAGTGAACTATTGCCTCACTGTCAGAGGGGAAAGTATAGATGGCGTTCAGGGCAGTGAGTGCTACAGGTATCCAGGGAGAAGCATGTCAGAGGAGCTGTGAGCATGGAGAGGAAGGCATGCAGTTCTCCCCTGCAGGGTGGGGAGAGGATGGGACAGCAAGAAAGACTTCATAGAAGGTGGGATCCTTGTGTTTAGTTTTTGGCTAAGAATAAGTGTGCAGAAGGCAGAGGGCAGGCAAGGACATCCTGGGATGTGCCTTGGAGAAGCTGGGAGCTCCTCAGTGTGGCTGGGACCATAGGGTTTGGGGAGGAGCTTGATAGGCTTGAATGTACACAGGAGGTGAGGGTGGGCCATGGAGGCCCTTTGAAGCCATGAGGATAAAGGGATTTGGTTGTATCTCAGAGACTGTGCAGGTCCACTGAAGCGTTTTAATGGAGGGAATGCCGTGACCAGATGTGTAATTGGGGATGGTTTGGAGCAGGACAAGAGGAGGGTCAGTTGGCTGCTTCTGTAACCCAGGGGAGAATGAGGAGGGCTGGATCCAAGGGGAGAGGAGGAGGACATGGCTCAGGAGACATTTAGGACTTGAACTTGATGGTGTAACTGATACAGGATTAGTGGCGCTAAGGCTGGGTCCCCCTAAATGTAGGCTTTGAGAACAGTATTTATATTGTAAGAGGTTTGTTTGGGGCGTGATCATGGAGAACACCAGTGGCAAAGTGAGACAGGGAAGGAAAGGAAGCTGGTGCAAGGAGCTTAAAGGGCAGGTGAGTCCTGTGGACACATGTGGCTCAGTCCTGTGGGGGCTTGCAGAGACAGTAGGGTGTCCCTCCTGATGTGCCAGGCAGTTGGGGTATAATCATCCAGATGCCATGTGTCTTTGGCTAAGGGTTGCCTAATGACCCAGCACTAGTCTGCAGGAGAAAGCCATCAGCCCAAAGTCATAGGTGCCTGCCATACAGGGATGATGCTTGCCAAGGGGATTCAGGCAGGGCACAATTAGCATCTATACTGTTGGTACAAGAGAGGGGAAAGTCAAGGATAACAACTGGTTAGGTGGTGATGCCATTCAGAAAGAGAGAATATGGGAGGAGTAGTCATTAGGGGGAGAGAGGGAGATGACTAATTCTACTTTGGACATATTGAGTTGGGGGTGCCACAGAGAAACATCCAATAAGCAACTGAATGATGGGATCTAAAATTCAGGAGAGAGGAGTGGGCTCAAGACATAGAATCTCGCTCCATTTAGGTAGAGATGGAGTCTAAGTCATGTACTAAGATTAAGTCACTTGAAGTCAGTTAATCTGAGTGGATGGAGCCTAAGCCACGTGCTCAGATTAAGTCAGGCAGGCTGGGGCTAACAGGGACTTCCCTGGTGGCTCAGATGTTAAAGAATCTGCCTGCAATGCAGGAGACCAGGGTCCTATCCCTGGGTTGGGAAGATCCTCTGGAGAAGGGAATAGCCACCCACTCCAGTATTCTTGCCTGGAAAATCCCATGGAAAGAGGAGCCTGGCGGGCTACAGTCCATGGGGTCGCAAAGAGTCAGACACAACTGAGTGACTAACACATAGACATACATATAAGGGTTGGGAAGAACAGATGAATTTATGGAGCAAACTAAGGAAGAAAGCTCAGAAGTGAAGCGAGGAGTAACCAGAGGTAGAAGAAGAGACAAAAGCAATGGAGACCACAGAATCCCAGGGAGGAAGACATTGGAGATGACAGATGTGCCAAGAGGTTCAGGAAGGTGAGGATGGGACAGTGTTGGGTGGGTAATGAGGAGGTGGTGGGTATTTGAGAAGCATTTTCAGTTGAGAGTGGGGAACAGAAGATACAGAGCAGAGGCAGCTGTATTAGGTTTATGTTCAAGGAAGAGTCAGGGTCAATGTGACATTTAGGAGTGTATTCTGGAACTGGTATGCGAGATTGGAGAGGAGAGACTGTAAAGGAGCTGCTGGGAGGGTCCTGGTCTGGGACATAGCAGTGGGCATAGAAAGGAAGAGACAGATGGCCTGCGGCAGCCTGCAAAGAAGGCTTGATAAAGCTCAAAGTCACTAGGCTTGGGGACACGTCTGCAGTGGCTCTCCGGGCAACCCCTCCGGTCACACTCCACCAGGAGTCCGCAGTCGGCTGTATCAAGAGTGTGTCTGTGTTCCAGGGTGGGGTGCTGTTGTTATTGACGTACGTGGTCTCTGCCATCCCCCTTCTGAGAGGGTGACCTTGGCCACGCTCCTGATCCTTCTGAGACTTCCTTCTGTGTATAGAGGCAGAGGTGATGGCCACCATGCCCACGTCCTGAGTTGTGAGGCTCCGACAGCTGGTGGTTTCGGACCCTTGCATAGGGTGTGCCGACCTGTCTGGTTTTTCACTACGCTCAGAACCACCATCAGGGCCTGTGTCTTTGGTGGGCCCAGAACGGTGGCCCCTGGAGCTGGCCTCGCTTCTCTGCTCGCTGGACTTTAAGGCCCCAGCTCACTCTTCTGGAAGCGCCAGTGTGCACTGACCTTGACTGCTCCCCCTCAAGGTGGACAGGCCTGGCTGGATTGCAGCCTGTGGACAAAAAAGTGACCGGCCAGCAGGAGCCTTTTTTCCCCTTTCTCTTCTTTGATTCAGGACTGGTCTGTAGCCCACTGGCTTCAGGGAGGTGACTGAATCTGCTTTGCTGAATTATAATAGCAAATTGATTTTATAGCCGCCAGTGTCTGTAACACATTCCAAGTCAACTTGGGATAGCACTGTTGTGGGGTAATGGCATTTTAATTGTGTGTGTATCTAGTCTGGCTAAACGTTGGAGGCCTGGGGCAGAGACTCAACCCCAGTGCTCCCCGGTCCCTCTCTCCCCCTTACGTCTGGTCTGCTGGACCGCAATCAGAGATGTTACACGGGAGCCCAGCCCTCTCCTGCCTCAGCGATTGGGAAAGCGGAGCAGTGGGGGGTGAAGTTGAAGATGACTCTGGGCTTCCATCTGTTTCAGATTTTCCTCCCCTTTAACATGTCCTCTGTCCCCCTCTCTCTGCTTCTTCCTTCTCACTCTCTTTGTATCTTTACTGCTCGGTGTTTTGTCAGCTTTGCCTGCTATCATTCTTTCGTCCTCTGCACTCAGTTTTTCTCTCACCCCTTTCTCTGTCCTTTCTTCTCATGTGCTGTGTGGTCTTCGGCAAGTCGCTTACCCTCTCTGAGCCACAGATCTCTCATTTATAAGATGAGGTGGTTAGACTAATTGGTCTCGGTGATCCTTTGGTGCTAATATGATTCCTCTCTGTATCTGCCCTCTCCCCTCCCACCTGCCTTCTCTTTTGTTTTTTCTCCTTCATTTCTCGGCTTCAGTTACTTTTTTTATGGCCAGCCTGCATGTGGGCCAGACAGCGGTGATGAAGGCAGGGAGCAGGAATTTCCCCTCTCCACCATAAGTGTGGAGGCCTGAGTTGCCTTTTGTGATCCCTGAGCCGTCCAGAGGAGATGGATTTAGTGAGGAGCTGACTTGCTCCCCTCCCCCAGAACAGCCAAGTAATTGAAGAAAACATGAATGTTAATGATGCATATAGCATTTGGAAGTTAGAGGGGTGATTAATATGTTGTAAGTTGTATATTAACACCTTTGCGGTGGCATAATGAAGACAAAATATACACTTGTAGATGAGATTGTTTATTCTTGTGTGCAGACTCCTGGTTCCTGGCCCCTGAAGCCTCAGAAAACGTGGGGTTGCTGTGTGTGCGGCCAGTGGGCATGGCAGAGGGACCTCTTTCTGGCATTGAGGTTCTGGTCCACGATCTTTGTCACCTGAGCAGAGGACAGGAGCATGGCAGGCAGGGGACTTGGGGTCAGCAGGGGGACAAGATCGAGGGCACCATCATTTGGGAGCAGCGCCCCCAGAAGACAGGGTGGCATGTTCTTCATGGCTTGGGGAGCTGACTCTTAAGTTTTTGAAAAAACTTCAGGAGAGGGTGGCTATCTCCAGATGGCACCCACTTCGAGGGGTTGAAGTGCAAGAAGGATGAGGGAGAGAGGAGCCCCCTGCAGTGTCTCAGGCTTCAGGAGCTCAGCAATTAGCCCTCCTGCTCTGGGGAGGTCTGCGCTGCTGGACTGGGCATCCTTTTAAGTCACAGGCCGGGTCCAAGGAAGCATGTGGATGGGAAACTCTTACTTGCCTCTTGTTCCCCACTGATGCTCTGTCAGCCCTTTTAGAGCCAGAATCCAAGGGTGTGGGGAGTCTTGAACAAACCTTTAGGCCACACGTTATAATTTCCAATTGGAAGTGAGAAGGAGAGACTTTGTTTTGGGCTCACAACTTAAGGCAGAACCAGAGGGACTGACTCTCCGTGGTTGCTTCTCAGGGATTCGGGACTAAGTGCTAGGACTGAGAGCCGCAGTTCACTCCTTTGACCACGTGGACCTGTAGGTAGTTCAGTGGTCCAAGAGGCTAAGGAGAAATTCAGTTACACACTCAACCCTGTAGTTCTGAAGTCTGGAATAGCGAGTAGAAGGCAGACAGATTCATATCCCGTCCCTGGATGTGCTGGCTGTGTGGCCATAACAAAGTTGTTTCATCTCCCTGGGCCTCAGTCAACCTGCTTGTCACACAGGAGTGATAATGCTGAATATCCTAAACACACATTCTAAAAAATTATTTGAGTCAGTGTGTGTGTGTGTGTGTGTGTGTGTGCGTGTGCACGTGTGTGTATGTATGAGAGAGAAATACCAAGTACAGCTTCTGGCACAAAACAAGACAGGTACTCAGAAGATGGTGATGTATGATAATTTTCGTTTCTGTCACTGTCATCATCAGCTTTCCTGGCCGCATCCCTGTGTGTGCAGCCACCTCCTGCTTGTCCTTCAGGATTCAGCTTAGTCACCTCCTCTGGGCATATTGCCTCACCGCCCACCACCCCAGTCTGGATGCCACACCCTCCAGTGTGTGGTTAGAGCTCTTCTCCATCTACATTGTCCCTAGAATTTGTATGTCTTTCTCCTCTATCTGACGCTAAGCTCAGTGAGCAGGGATTGCGTCTCATTCTCCCTGGATCCTCAGCACCAGCCTTTGGTAACTGTTCATTGAATGAATGAATGAATGACCTAACTCCAGGCCTGGAGGGCACAGCGTGAAATGAAGCCAGTGGATGTGAACATAGCTGCTCATTTTCCAAGATTAATCATACATGCTTCCGTGCTGTGCAGAGAACACTGTGCTTTGGGGTTTAGAGCAGTCCCCTGACCCCTACAAGCGATAGAGTGCCTGTGACACAGGTTATCTCCTCATATGACCGATTGCAACTCAAGTCCTGCTGAGTCCTTCTTTTCTGGATACTTGGTTGATTCTTCTTGCAACATGGTTGTCGTTTACCTTGTCCTGTGATCACTTGCTTCCATAACCTACTTCCACCAAGCTCTTTGGGGATTCATCCCATTGTTGTTGTTCAGTCACTTAGTCATGTCCAGCTCTTTGCCACTCCATGGACTGCAGCACACCAGGCTTCCCTGTGCTTTACCATCTCCTGGGGCTTGCTCAAACTCATGTCAGTTGAGTCACTGATGCCATCCAACCATCTTGTCCTCTGTCATCCTCTTCTCCTCCTGCCTTCAATATTTCACAGCATCAAGGTCTTTTCTAGTGAGTCAGCTATTCTAATCAGGTGGCCAAAGTACTGGAGGTTCAGCTTTAGCATCAGTCCTTCTAGTGAATATTCAGGGTTGATTTCCTTTAGAATTGACTGGTTTGATTTTCTTACAGTCCAAGGGACTCTCAAGAGTCTTCTCCAACACCATAGTTCAAAAGCATCAGTTCTTCGTCACTCAGCCTTCTTTATGGTCCAAATCTTACATCCATATATGACTACTGGAAAAACTATAGTTTTGACTATATGGACCTTATAGGCAAAGTAATGTCTCTGCTTTGTAATATGCTGTCTAGATTTGTCATAGCTTTTCTTCCAAGGAGCAAGCGTCTTTTCATTTCATGTCTGCAGTCACCATCTGCAGTGGTTTTGGAGCCCAAGAAAAGAAAGTCTCTCACTGTTTCTATTGTTTCCCATCTATTTTCCATGAAGTTACAGGGCCAGATGCCATAATCTTAGTTTTTTGAATGTTGAGTTTTAAGCCAGTTTTTTTTTTTTTTAACTCTCTTTTTCACGTTCATCAAGAGGCCCTTTATTTCCTTTTCACTTTCTGCCACAAGAGTGGTATCATCTGCATATCTGAGATTATTGATATATCTCCTGGCAATCTTGATTCCAGCTTGTGCTTCTTCCAGCCTGGCATTTCTCATGATGTACTCTGCATATGAGATAAATAAGCAAGGTGACAAATATACAGCCTTGATGTACTCCTTTCCCAATTTTGAGCCAGTCTGTGGTTCCATGTCCAGTTTTAACTGTTGCTTCTTGACCTGCGTACAGGTTTCATAGGAGGCAGGTAAGGTGGTTTGGTATTCTGATCTCTTTAAGAATTTCCCACAGTTTGCTGTGATCCACACAGTCAAAGGCTTTAGCGTAGTCAATGAAGCAGAAGTAGATGTTTTTCTGGAATTCTCTTGCCTTTCTATGATCCAGCAGATGTTGGCAACTTGATCTCTGGTTCCTCTGCCTTTTCTAAATCTAGCTTGTACATCTGGAAGTTCTTGGTTCACATACTGTTGAAGCCCAGCTTGGAGAATTTTGAGCATTACTTTGCTAGCATATGAAATGAGAGCAATTGTGCAGTAGTTTGAACATTCTTTGGTGTTGCCTTTCTTTGGGGTTGGAATGAAAACTGACCTTTTCCAGTCCTGTAGCCTCTCTTGACTTCCTACTTTTGCATTCCAGCCCCCTATGATGAAAAGGATACCTTTTTGGTGTTAGTTCTGAAAGGTCTTGTAGGTCTTCATAGAACTGTTCAACTTCAGCTTCTTTGGCATTAGTGGTTGGGGCATAGACTTGGATTACTGTGATATTGAATGCTTTGCCTTGGAAATGCACAGAGATCATTCTGTCATCTTTGAGATTGCACCCAAGTCCTGCATTTCAGACTCTTTTGTTGAGTATGAGGGCTATTCCATTCCGTCTAAGGGATTCTTGCCCACAGTAGTAGATATAATGGTCATCTGAATTAAATTTGCCCATTCTGGTCCATGTTAGTTCACTGACTCCTAAAACGTCAATGTTCGCCCTCTGCTCTCCCCATGGCTGTCTGTATTGGACACCTGTTGCCCCTGTGGACTGCCAGGGTGTCCACTTGTACTGCTGGTAGGGTATGCATGGTATATCAGTGAATGAATGACTTCCTACTCTACTGCTAGTGTAGGAGCCTATTCAGCTGTTGCCTTATTATGTGCTGTGCCAGTTTTTATACTTATCCAGAGTTCTTAGTTCCCGGAAACCAAGGATCTTTTTTATTTTTTTGCTGTGCCACATGGCATGTAGGATCTTAATTTCCCTACCAGGGATTGAAGCTGTGCCCCCTGCTTTGAAGGCTTGGAGTCTTCACCACTGGACCGCCAGGGAAGTTCCACAAGGATCTTATTAAATACTTCTGTGTTCTCATAGTACTGGATAAATCAGTTTGAATGGCTAATTAATTACTGATTGATTTCCTCAAATTTTCTATCCTATTAAGACTTTTGAAGCAAAAAAAAAAGAGTCTTATTAGCCTTGTTAAGGAGTCACAATATCTGAAAGAATTGACCAAGCTTGCATCCCAGTGATGAAACATATGGCATGTGAGTTTCCACATGACGGGTGGAAATCCTGAGAGTTTTTCTAATCATTTCCTCTCAGGCACTAATTACTTTAATGAAGGCAAAAGATCTCAGTTAAAGAGAATTATTAGACTTGGACAATAGAAGCTGTCAATGTAGCCCTCATTAAAACCTTAGTTAATTGAGTTGCCTTGTGCTGGGTGGTCACTGGCTTTGGGCTTTCCCAGCGATATCTGTGGAAAGAAAGCAGGACGTTCCTGCTGGCCCAGTGGTTGAGAATCTGTGTACCAGTGCAAGGGACACAGATTCTATCCCTGATCTCGAAGACCCCACATGCTGCAGGGCAACTAAATCCACAAGCCGCAGCTGTTAAGGCCACACACCATAATTAATGAAGCCTGTGCTCCCCGGTAAGAGAAGCCACTGCAATGAGAAACTCTACCCTGTTACAAAGAGTAGCCCCCGCTGACCACAACCAGAGAAACCCTGTGCAGAGAGACAAAGTCTCAACACAGTAAAAATAAACTTAAAATTAAATAAATTTAAAAATGTCGAACCACTGGGGGAACGAAAAGGATGGTCGTGGGTCTCTGGTCGTTCTGGGCCAGGCTGAGGCCATGGCAGCTCTGAGCTTTCCCCACCCTGCATGTGGAGTTCTGAGCTAGGGCTGCTGGAGGAGGGTGGTAGGGGGAACTCAGGGGAAAATGAATTGACTGCCCACACCTTGGAGTCTGGGGAGGGGAGAGGAGTTATGAGCTCATGATGTGAACTTGAGTGCTTGTGGGAGCAAAAGAAAACCATTTCAAACCAGCTACCAACCTAATCAGTAGAGCTCTGTGTGTGAGTGATAGAGGTGCGAGGATAAATAGTCATTCGAGGTCTGAAGGGTCTCTGCACGTCATCTTGGAGTATGACAATGATGAGAATAACTAACACCTGCATGTAGGAGAAGGCAGTGGCAACCCACTCCAGAACTCTTGCCTGGAAAATCCCATGGACGGAGGAGCCTGGTAGGCTGCAGTCCATGGGGTCGCACAGAGTCGGACGTGACTGAAGCGACTTAGCAGCAGCAGCAGCATATAGGAGTGACAAAGGGAGCTTGAGTTCTAAGGGAGTTGCAGAGACCCAAGTTTATAGCCGAGCTCAGCCGCTTACTAGCGGACTGACCTCTGGCAAGTTACTTACACCCTCTGCTTCCCCATCTCTTTTGTGAGGCATCAAAATAAATGACTGCTCTGTCTTTTGTGCAAGGTGACATGTTCTCCACCTGGGACTAGAACCTAGGTCTTATCAATTCATGGCTTACACTTTGTACACACTACTGTGGAGGGAAAGGGGACTGTGTTTGTTTAATTAGCTGGTGTTGGGAAGAGCTTTGGAGATACAAAGCTCTTGATAAGTGGTAATCCTCTTAAATCTGTGTAGGGCCGATGTGTGAATGGAATATACAAGGCAAACAGCATTGGGGGAATTGACGAGGAGGGCAGGGCAGCCCAGACAGAGAGACAGAGAAAGAGAGAGAAAATGAGTGAATGAGTATTGCGCGTGTGCACACAAGTTTGTATGTGTGTCTGTGGAGGCACATGCATCGTTTGTGCTCACCTTGCTGCTGCTGCTGCTGCTAAGTTGCTTCAGTTTTGTCCGACTCTGTACGATCCCATAGACGGCAGCCCACCAGGCTCCTCTGTCCCTGGGATTCTCCAGGCAAGAACACTGGAGTGGGTTGCCATTTCCTTCTCCAATGCATGAAGGTGAAAAGTGAAAGTGAAGTCGCTAAGTCGTGTCTGACTCTTCACGATCCCATGGACTGCAGCCTACCAGGCTCCTCTGCCCGTGGGATTTTCCAGGCAAGAACACTGGAGTGGGGTGCCATCGCCTTCTCCGTTGCTTACCTTGAGGCGCTTCAAAGCGATGGGTAGGGATTAAAGTATTAGATGGGACCAACAGGAGACCTCCATGTCTTTGCATCCCAAGAGTTCTGGGATTCTCTCCTTGGTTGGAAGGTGGCCGCGGGTTCTGGGGCAGAGAAGCATGGAAGTTCTGAATGCACATCTGTGTGGACCAGGGGAGGTGTTGAAGAAGAACCAGATGCAGAGTGAGCTCTCTGCATGCTGCCCTGCTCATTCAGTGTCTCAAGATGTTTATAACATTTGAAAATTGGCCTGGTGATTCCTTCTGGCAAAGTTGCCAGTCCTGCTATAGCCTGGAATTGGGGGATCTGTGAACTCAGAGACACTCTGTTCTGCTTTGACTTAGTGGCGGACAATCTGTTTTCCCCTAGGAGCTGGGTTTTGGTCTTCAGTTATCAGTCAGTGCGCTCTCTCCTCTGTTCCCTCCTCCTCCCCATAAGGAGGCTCCGCCCACATCCTTACTAGCTTCCTTCTTTTGCCTTCCTCCTTTCCTCTGCTGATGGTGAGAGCACGCTGCTTTTGGCCAGCCAGAAGCCGACCTGGGTTGAAGATGTAAGTGCCTGTAGTTCCTTGCAGGGGGTGGGGGTGGGGTGGGATGGGGGGATCCCAGGAAATAATCATTTCCTTGAGAAGCAAGACAACAAAGGGGAAGAAGATAATAAAGCAGGTTGTACGTTACACTATGAGCAACCACCACCTAGCCCCACTAGGGATGGTGGGAGAGCGTACAGGGCATCCGAGAGCAAGGTATCCTGTTGGCTGCAGACCGGAGATTGTGACACTTGGGCCCTGCGTGTGTACCTGGGCTGCATGGGTTCTGGGGACCAGAAAGTTCTCAGGTGAGCTGCAGGTGCCTGAGGCTGGAAGCCCTTGAATTGGGGAGCATGAGCGGAAGTGAGCAGGGCCCCGCAGCTCCTCCTGGCCACCCCGAACCACCCTGGAGACCAGACCCGTACTCAGCTGCTGGGTACGGGCAGCTCGGCGGGCCATAACCCGCTCACATGGAGATGCCAGCTGCCCTCCGGGGTTAGGAGCATGTCTGCAATTTTTTATTTCCTGAAGAGCCTGAGGGTGACCTGATTTATGAGAACTACAAACAAATGGAGAGTTTCCAGCATGCTAGGCACTCTGTCCTTTTCCTGCACACCTCACTTTGCTTCTTTCTGTAGCCCATGAAACAGGATAATCTCTTTTTAAAATGTTGGCTGCGCAGGCTCTTTGCTGTGGCTCGGGGGCTTTCTGTATTTGCAGTGTGCCAGCTGAGTTGCTCTATAGCATGTGGGGTCTTAGCTCCCCAACCCAGGATCAAACTCACATCCCCTGCATTGGAAGGTGGATTCTTAACCACTTGGGCCCCCAGGGAAGTCCCTTTGAAAAAAAATAAGGTAGAAATGGAAATTATTTTCTAGTTGGGGCAACTGAGGCAAAGAGTGAAGTGATTCACTCCAGTTCACACAGTTGGTGGTGGAAGAAATGGCAATTCATTCTAGTTTTCTTGCCCGGAAAATTCCATGGATAGAGGAGCCTGGTGGGCTACAGTTCATGGGGTCAGCGTCAGGCACGACTGAGCAACTGAGCGCATGTGCATGTGCGCGCGCGCGCACACACACACACACACACACACACACACACAGAGTTGGTAGGAGGCAGGTTCATAACTCTGACCAGGGGCCTTCACTCTGCCCTGTACCAGCTCTTCTGCCTCATCTCAGGATCCACCACGCCTGCTGATGCCAACTGGCATGTCCCAAAGCGCTGACAGGGTGGGTGGGCTTCTCCCGTGGGCCTCCTGTGTATAAGGATACCCGAATGAGATCAGCTCTAAGTGTGTGTTAATAACTCCCCTGAATTGGATTGATGAGGACCTGGGCCTAGGGGGAAAGGAATTGCCTTTAAATCAGGTTCTGAAGAACATCCCAGCCTCTAACCCCTGGATAAATTTGTCTCTGCCTGGCAGGGCCTGGCGACTGCCGGTGGCCCAGCTCCCGCCTCATTGCCAGGAAGCCCAGCCCTGCCAGTGCCTGCATGTCACTTTCTTTGTCCCAGGGAGCCCCTGGAGACCTTCAGGAACACGTTCCACCTGCTGGGCCTGGCTGGTGCTCTCCCTGCCTGAAACAGTGACTCCGCTGTTGGGCTTCATGATCATCACTTGTGGGCAGGGAACCCCAGGGACCTGTTCAGCTGGGCGCTCACTTCCATTTTAACCAGGGCCAAAGAGCCCTGGATTAGGAATAGGGCATCTTGATTTAAGTTCCACTAATTACCATGCATCCTCATACTTCTGTTTTCTGGGCCTTAGTTTCCTCATGTGCTGAGGATGGAACCTAATGTCCCTTCCATTCGCAAAGTGCCAGGAGTCAGAGAGAGGCAGGAGGTTGTTGGGTTACAGAGAGGGCAGAGGGTTAACGGCTGATTTCAGACACTGGTCTCCCTAGGGTCCCAGCTGTCTGCTAGCTGACAGTTCAAGCACCCAGGACCCTGAGAACAGTCCCAGAGACCTTGGACCCTGCTTGTCCCAGGAGCTTGAAAGCATGGCTGGCCTTGGGTCTCTGTGGGAACAAGGGGCAGAGGGAAGAACGGGGAGATGGCGTGTGGTGGATGGGGGAGGGAGCTGTGGACACAGCCAGAGTTGAGCGGCTGGAGTCTGGCCCAGCCCCAGGTGCAGAGGGGCTGCTGGAATGGGCCAGGTCATGATGGATTGTTCCTGCTTGGCATCTGGGCCGATAACCTCAGCACTAAGGGATCCCTGGGAATGGTGAAGCTGGAACTCAGTTGTAAAGACAGCGATGGAGAACAGAGCTTCTGTAAGGGGCTCTTGAGGAAGAGCCTGCTGGATCGTTCTTTCAAATTGGCTGTGACAGAGATTTCCCCCAAGGAGCCATGCTTAGCTCCATCTCTCACCAGATGGAAGCTAGCTGCTTTGGTCCAGAGGATTTGGCTCTGTTACTGCCAATAGGGTGGATGAATTAGGAGGGCGGCCCCACATTGCCTCAGTCCGTAGTCTGTGTTTTCGCAAAGAAGAAAGCAACATCGTTGAGCACCTACTATGTGCCAGGCTCTGTGCTCCACTCCAGGGTATTCACAGATGGATCAGGCAGAGACCCTTCCCTCCAGGGGCTTAGGTCCTAGGGGCAGAGGCAGGCCACTGCCAGACGTTCCTGGCATCTGTGGAACATGAATGCAGAAGAGGAGGGTGTTCCACAGATGGGAGATGGTTGGAACTTCCCCAAAGGATTTACTGGGGAAGACTGAGGGTGAGGGGGCGGGTGTGGGTGGATTTCTTTCCAGGGAAACTTCACAAGCAGAGGCATCATGGCAGGATTGTGTCACTGCCCTGCATGGATGGGCTAGGGGGATTCAGGCTGGATCTGTAACAAACATCCGGGAACAGTGGGCAGCTCTGGTCCCTGTGCAGGAAGGGAGGCTGAGCCTTGAGTGGGAAGCAGAGGGATTGGAGATGGGCATGCACGAGGCACCAAGCCCCCCAGGGACATTCAGGTAATCAAAGGCCAGCATGGGAACCCAAGCTGGACCTCGAGAAGGCAATTTTCAGACGTGAATGGGGTGCTCAGATTTTACCAGGTTTCCCTCTGCATCAGGCCAGGGACCACTATGTTTTCCTTGCATTGAACAAGCCTACGACTCACTATACTTGCCTGTGCAAGTGAAACCAAGAACCCCTCTGCATCCGGGTTCCTTGGCCTCTGTGTGATCTGTCTGAGTGGGTCCAGGAGCGGTAATGGGTAAGTGTGGCTGGAGCAGTAAGTTCACTTAGGACTCAGATCCTCACTGAGAACCATCTCTGAGCCCTGTGGATGTTGGCAAAATGTTATGTATATGTAGCCATGTGTGTTTCTCTGGGAAAGAGTCTGAAATGTTCTTTTTTAGGAAAAATTTTTTCCTTTTTTTAAAAATAATTTTTGTTGGAGTATAGGTGTTTTAAAATGTTGCATTAGTTTCTACTGTACAGCAAAATGAATCAACTGTACATATATATATATATATATGTATATTCCCTCCCTTTTGGATTTCCTTCCCATTTGCTGCTGCTGCTCCTAAGTTGCCCCAGTCGCCTCCGACCCTGTCCGACCCCATAGACGGCAGCCCACCAGGCTCCCCCGTCCCTGGGATTCTCCAGCCAAGAACACTGGAGTGGGTTGCCATTTCCTTCTCCAATGCATGAAAGTGAAAAGTGAAAGTGAAGTCGCTCAGTCGTGTCTGACTCTGTGACCTCATGGACTGCAGCCTACCAGGCTCCTCCGTCCATGGGATTTTCCAGGCAAGAGTATTGCAGTGGGGTGTTCCTTCCCATTTCGGTCACCGCAGAGCTCTGAGTTGAGTTCCCTGTGCTATATGTATGTTCCCATTAGTTGTCTATTTTATACATAGCGTCAATAGTGTATATGTGTCAGTCCCAGTCTCTCCATTCATCCCACCCTGCTTTCCCCCTTGGTATCCATATATTCATACTCTATATCTGTATCTCTGTTTCTGCTTTGCAAATAAGATTATCTGTACCATTTTTCTAGATTTCGCATATACGCATTAATATATGATATTTGTTTTTCTCTTTCTGACTTATTTCACTCTGTTTGACAGTCTCTAGGTCCACCCATGTCTCTGCAAACAATCAGATTCTCAAAATAGTCTTTTACCTCCCAAACAGTTAAGGTTAGAACTGTTGAGACAGGCTCTGTCTGCCTTGCCCTCCGTTGTATTACTGGTGCTGAGGGCTTGTCTTAGCCTGTTTGGGCCTCTCTAACAAATTACCATAGATTGGCTGGCTTACAAACAACAGAAATTCATTTCTGTCAGTTCTGGAGGCTGGGATGTCTAAGATCAGGGTACTGGCAGATTTGGTATAACCATCTTTTTTTTGCTGTAACCTCACATGGTAGAAGGGGCAAGGAAGCAATTTGGGGCCTGTTTTCTTTTTGAACTTTTTTCTTTGTATTGGAGTATAGCTGATTAACAATGTTGTGATAGTTTCAAGTGGATAGCAAAGGTACTCAGCCATGAATATGCATGTATCCATTCTCCCCCAAACTCCCCACCCATCCACATAACATTGAGCAGAGTTCCCTGTTGGTTATCCATTTTAAATATATCAGTGTGTATATGACATTCCCAAACTCCCTAACTATCCTTTCTTTGGGGGCCTCTTTTGTTAATGGAACTAATCCCAGCGCAAAGATTCCACCTTCATGATCCGATCATTTTCCAAAGGCCCCACCTCCTAATGTTTAATACCATCACAGTGGGGTTCTGTATTCCAACCTATGAATGCTGGGGGGAACACAAACCTTCAGTTTATAGCAGTTTATAGCAGTGCTTGATAAATAATTACTAGATGACTAGGGTTCCATGGGGTCGCAAAGAGTTGGGCCCGACTGAGTGACTAACACCTTCACTAACAGTTTTCCTAGGTGATTGAAACGAATAAGGTTCATAGATGGGGAAAGCTTTAAGGCAGATGTTCACAGCCTTGTGGAAAAGCTCTTGTTTAGCTTGTTTAATAAACACTTACTTAGCTCCAGTGGTATGCCAGGTAGTAAGTACAGTACCATTACTGCTCCTGTTGCCATCGCCACTGCTGTGTCTTCAGCTCCACCCAGCCCCCTGCTGATGATGTGCCAAGCATCATGCTAAGCCCTTTACAAACACAATCTCATTTAATCCTTACAACTGTCCAATGAGGTCGACATCGTTACCCCCGTTTTAAAGACAAGGCTCAGAGAACGGCTAAGTCACTTGCCAAAGATCACGCAATCACTGGCAAAGCTCTTATTCCAATCCAAGTCTGCCTGGTTCCAAATCCTGTATCCTCAGCCACTATTTCAGGGCTGGGTGGCTCAGTGCTGAGAACTAGGAGTCCTCCCACCTCTTTCCTGTTTCTCCAGATTGGCTGAATTCTCTTTGGCTGAGAGATGTGGAGTAGCCACATCTCTGCCATCATAGGCTGCCCAGCCCAAAGTCCCTGTCCACTGGGAAAGGAACTCGGAGTCCTGGGTGAGGGGAGGAAAGCAGCAGGGCACAGGGAGCCTGGAGGGTTGGCCCGGGGTTCCTGGAGGCCCTCTCCCCAGGGGAACCTTTCTCACTGTCTGCTTTCTAGTCTCTGATCAGCTGACTGCTGGGAGGCCATACTGCTAGGACAAGATCAGGGCACTGGGCACTTGGAGCTGTCAGGGAGAAATATGGGAATCATTTCAACAGGTAATCACAGGATATTGTGAGCTTGTTCAGTGCAAAGAAAGCTCAAATGGCACAGAAATCCTCTCCCAGATAATCAATGGACATTGCACCTAAGGGATTTCCTGTGGATGGCCACAAAGGAGTCTTCCCTGGGGCCCTGGTGGTGGCATGAAGTGCTGGGCTGGAGGGCCTGACAGGAGTGGTGGCTGTGATGTCCAAGGGGCTGATGAGAGGTAAGGGGAGTGGGAGAGAGCGTGCCTTTGCCTCTGATCAGGAGTTTAGAGACTGCATTTTAGCCCCATCTCAGTCACTTAACACAAAAACTTGGCAAAGTTGTTTTTCTGGAGCCTCAGTTTCTTCCTCTCTGAAGTAGAGGGGCTTGATTGCATGGATTTGTTCAGTTCAGACACTCTGATTCTGCCATCTCTAGAGGCTCCTCAGCTGGAATGTCAAGACAAAAAAACCTTTGTAATAATCAGCATGGGCACGGGGTAGAGCTTGTGCTTGTCTTCATGTGTATCTTTTATTAGTAGCAGCAACAAACATGCAACAGCTAACATTCCTTGAGGATGCAGGACATATTAGGCTCTATGGCAAGTACACTATTTCTTTTATCCCTCATGGGCTAAGAGCTAAGTTGCTTCAGTTGTGTCCGACTCTCTGCAACCTTATGGACTATAGCCCACCAGGCTCCTCTGCCCATGGGATTCTCTAGGCAAGAATACTCAACCCCATGGAGTGGGTTGCCATGCCCTCCTCCAGTAAGTCTTCCCAACCCAGCCCTCATAACAACCCCATTGTACCGATGAGGACCTGAAGCTCCAAAAGGGTGAGTAACTTACCCCAGACCACATAGTCTGTAGGGAGCAGGAATGAGTTGCCTATCTGAGCTGTTAGATTTCAAAGCTGGTGCCCTCAAGCACTGGGCTAGAGTTTTTCAATCTCTTGACCACAGTCCACAGCAGGAATACATTTCAGAGTCCAACCCAGATTACCCAGAGATACAGTTACACAAACTGAAAGGCTGTGTGTTCTGTGCACTGACAGTTCCCATTTTCATTGCTTTTCATCTCTTTCTTGATCATCTTAATTGTATTAGCTTCCTGTGGCTGCCCTAACAAAGGACCACAAACTGGGTCACTTAAAACAGCAGAAGCTTGGTCTGTCTCAGTTCTGCAGGCTAGAAGTTGTTTTTTTTAATTTGTTTTATTGAAATATAGTTGATTTATAATGTTGTGTTAATTTCTGATGTATAGCAAAGTGATTCAGTTATATATTAATACATTATTTTCACATTCTTTTCCATTATAATTTGTCACAGGATATCAAATATAGTTCCCTGAGCTGTACAGTAGGACCTTCATGTTTATTCGTTCCATACATAATAGTTTGTATCTGTTAATCCCAGGCTTATATCCATCATGGGCTTCTCTGATAGCTTAGTTGGTAAGGAATCTGCCTGCAATGCAGGAGACCCCGGTTCGATTCCTGGGTTGGTTCCTGGTCTGATTCCTGGTTCGATTCCTGGGTCTATACATCACAGTTTGTATCTGCTAATCCCAAACTCCCACTCCATCCCCCCACCCTGCAACCCCAGGTCTCTTCTCTGTCTGTGGGTCTGTTTCTGGTTTGTAGACACATTCATTTGTGTCAAATTTTAGGTTCTGCATATAAGTGGTATCATATGCTATTTGTCTTTCTCTTTCTGACTTACACCACTCAGTGTGATAATCTCTAGGTCCACTCATGTTGCTGCTTTATTGCATCCTTTCTATGGCTGAGTTGCACTCCAGGGTGTGTGTGTGTGTGTGTGTGCGTGTGTGTGTGTGCACCACATCTTCTTTGTCCATTCATCTGTTGATGGGCATTTAGGTTGTTTCCGTGTCTTGGAATAGTGCTGCTACGAACATAGATGTGCATGTATCTTTTTGAATTACAGTTTTGTCCAGGAATATGCCCAGGAATGGAATTACTGGATCATATGGTAGCTCCATTTTTAGTTTCTTTGAGGAACCTCCATGCTGTTTTCCATAGGGGCTGCAATACTTTACATTCTCACTAACAGGGTAGGAGGGTTTCCTTTTCTCTACACCCTCTGCAGCATTTGTCATTTCTTGATTTTTTTTAATGATGACCTTCTGACTGGTGTGAGATGATACCTCATGGTAGTTTTGATTTTCATTTCTTTAATAATTAGCAGTGTTGAACATCTTTTCATGTGCTTGTTGGCCATCTATATGTCTTCTTCGGAAAATTGTCTATTTGGGTCTTCTGCCCACTTTTTGATTGGGTTATTTTCTTGCTATGGATTACATGAGCTGTTTGTATAAGCCTTTATTGGATGCACCATTTACAACTGTTTTCTCCCAGTTTGTCAGTGGTCTTTTCCTTTTGTTCTGGTTTCTTTGCTGTACAAAAGCTTGTAAGTTTGATTTGGTCCCATTTGTTTATTTTTGCTTTTACTATCGCTTTGGGAGACTGCCATAAGAAAAACATTGCATCAGTTTATGTCAGAGAATGTTTTGCCTACATTTTCTTTAAGAGTTGTATGGAGTCATATTTTATATTTAAGTCTTTAAGCCATTTTGAGTTTATTTTTGTGTATGGTGTGAGAATGTGTTCTAACTTTATTGATTTGCATGCAACTGTTCAGCGTTCCCAACACCACTTGTTAGAGAGACTATCTTTTCTCCACTGTATATTCTACTATCCTTTGTCAGAAATTAATTGAATATTAGGTGTTTGGGTTTATTTCTGGGCTCTTTCTTCAGTTCCATCAATCCATATATCTGTCTTTGTGCCAATACCATGCTGTTTTGATTACTGTAGCTTTGTAGTATTGTCTGAATGGAGGCCAGAAGGTTGAAACTGAGGTGTTGACAGAGTCAAGTTCCCTTGAAGGCTCAAGGGGAGAATCTGTTCCATGCTTCTTCTGATGACTTCAGGCCATCCTTGGCTTTTGGCTGTATTAGTCTCGTCTCTGCCCCTGGTTCAATTCCTGTGTCGGGAAGATCCACTGGAGAGGGAATAGGCTACCCACTCTGGTATTCTTGGGCTTCCCTTGTGGCTCAGCTGGTAAAGAATCTGCCTGCAATGTGGGATACCTGGGTTCAGTCCCTGGGTTGGGAAGATCCCCTGGAGAGGGGAGAGGCTACCGACTTCAGTATTCTGGCCTGGAGAATTCCATGGACTGTATAGTCCATGGGGTCACAAAGAGTAGGACATGACTGATTGACTTTCACTTCACGTCACTGCCCCCCGGTCACATTGCCCCCCTGTGTCTCTTCTACTCTCTGTGTCTATCTTGTAGGGTTATCTCTGGTTACATTCAGAGCCCACCTCATAGTCAGGACAGGCCTTCCTCTCAAGATCTTTAACTTAATCATATCATTTGCCGAATAAGGTAATATTCATAGATTCCAAAGAATGGGACAGGCACCTCTGTTTTGGGGGACCACCATGCCTACAATTATGGACTGGTGAATTCTTTGCATTCTCTGTAAATTTCAAACAGTTACCATCACTATTCGCTTTGAAGGTTCAATTGTCCCATCACTGGCCAAGTGGGAGAACCTTCAAGGCAGCCTCTTGATCGTTAGACCCACTAGTCTGGGGCAGTTTCTTGCTCTCTAATGCAAGACGTCTCAGGTTCACCTTGTATATTCCTTGTCCCTGAACTGGAATTTCTTCTGGGCACTCTGGTTTCTCATTAGGGAACGGAATAGTATTTCTCTTTGATATTGCCTATTCTACTCTGCCTATTCCATTGAAAAATTTCACTGATTGCAATCTACCTAATTGATATCAAACTGCCACCTGCGGTTTGTGCTGGGCTTTTCTGGGTTTGCTTGCCTTTCCCACAAATTTAACTTTCTTCCCATGTAAGTGTGAAGTACCCACAGAACAGGGCCAGATCTCCATCTGCTGGGTCTCCCGTGGCCCCAGCACTGAGTCTGCATACGGAGGGTGGCCCTTCACACTTCCGGCCGCCGCCCTGTCCTAAGGCCCTGCTTCCTGCTAGACTTCATCGCTCTCCTCCCCCCGCTGTGCTCTTCTCTCCTCCCCACTCCCAGCTCAGCCCCTCGACATCACTGTCACTCTTCTGCATTGCCATTCTAAGAGGCTAATGTGAAAATTGTTCACAGATGGCACAAACAATATGGAAAAGAGTCTCTCTCTTCATCAGAGCAACACAAGATAGTGTTTTTAAATGATTAAATTGTTATCACAATGATTATGCTGAAATCCCAAACATCTCCTCAATGTGCTGCTTCAGCCTTTCATCAAGGGCTCCTGAGGCCCCCGTGGTGGTTCTCAGGAGGCAACACCTACAGGGGCTCCAAGAACTGACAGTCCAGTCCCTTTCTGTGGCCTTCAGTCCGGGACTCTGTGGAGAGAAAGCTTTGGGCAGTGTGGCTGTATCCCCCGCAGCTCCTCACCAGGTGCCAAGCCAGGCCCCCGGCCAGGTTCTAGCAGACTTTGCTTGGTGGCTGACACAGCCCTATCCTCACACACAGGCTCTGTGCCCTAAAGAGCCCACAGGTGCTCCCGGAGGCCTTGTCCTGCCCACTCCACAGTGCCGGCCCCCTGGCTTCTTTGCACCCTCTCAGAGCCAGCTGGCACAGAGGGAGAAAGCAAACTGGATGAAATCTTTCACATCACTTAAGACTGACGGACACTTGGTCTCTTACCTTCCCCAGAATATTTGCATTTGGGGAGTATCTTGGAAGTCTGTCGCAGCTCTCTCCTTCCTCCCTGTCTATCGGGCAGACCCTTGTTTCTTTCTTCCAGGACTGTGACCAGCTCCCGCTTCCCTCACTCCCGTCCAGCCCCTCTCCCCACCTGCTGCCCCAGAGAGAAAGCTCAGGAAACCATACCTAAAGGAAGTCCACTTCATCTCTGGTTATCCACGGGGAAGGGCAGTGGTGGGGATGGAAGAGAGACCTGGGAAAGAGGAGACACACTTTGTATTAAAATTAAAGACTAGCAGTCATGAAGCTGCTCTTAAAACAAATATTTAAAAACAGATTTTAATTTCATAGTGTGGTCAGCCAAGGCAGCGAGGGAAGAGCCAGGGGAGGCTGAGCAAGAAAGGGCCCTGACCTGCAGAAGCAGGGGGAAATTATGAGCAGATTCGGTGCCTCATTTTAGGTTAGAGATTCAGCGTCATTGCCTCTTATCACTCGCATGGATAATGCTTATTGATCAGTTCTTCAGCTGCTCTTTCTCTCTAGGTCTATCTGTCTCCCCTGTTAACAGACCACAGTTCAGTCTGTTCAGAAGAGGCCACATTTTGGCTTGGGTTTCGATGGACAGAAGTACGCTCTGGCTTGTGTTTCTTCATCTTCTCATCCCAAAGACAGAGCCAGGGATATGAAAGAAAACAATGTGTTTGGTGAGAGGGTGGGTGGATGGATGGGTGAATCAGCACTTCCAGGTGGAAATGATTCGTCAGCGATGGTGTCAGCGGCCTTCGGGGGAGTTGGGAGGTGTGGACAGTGGCCTGCCCACCCCACCTTGGGCTCTGGCGATCAGGGACTGCCCAGTCTCTCTTCTGTTCAGATCCTACCTCTGATTAAGAGCCCTGACACAGTATCTGAAGAAATATAAAGGCCAAATTCATCGGCTGGGATGGAATTACATTAAGGAGAATGAAATTAAAGGCTTTTCACAGAAAGGGATCTCTAGGATCATATGATGGAAGACTTTAATTATTTCAAAGTGCCCCCCAAAAAAGATGCTTTCAAAATGAATTCACTTTGGGGAATCACATAAAAACATTATGTATGTGTATCTCTTGGAGTTGTTAAGCTGTTACTGATTTAGAGGGCTACTGGCAGCCCATGGAAGGGGGACTTCAGTTGCCTCCCCTGTGAGCTGATGACAGATGAGGCATTGCTGCAACTGGGGGAACAGAGGCCAGGGAAGGGAGAAAGGATTTAAGGTCCTCTGATGAGACACAGGCAAGAACTTGAGGTCATCTAATAACCTTCTTTCCTTGACCTGGTGCAGACACTTTCTTAGATGGAAGCTAGTGGGTTTCCCTTGCCATTGAAAGAGAGAGGGTATGGTGTCTCTTTGTGAGTTGGAGTGTGCTGTCTCAAGGCCACACAGGGTGGTGCTCTTAGGAGCCTGTATCCGATGGCCTGACCATCTTCCCTTGGCCAGACTAGCACTACTTCTAGGGGCAGACACTTCTGAAGCTCACCTTGATCCAGGCTTTTCCCAGGGGATCCTGGGTCAGAGACCCACCCGCCGGAGTTCACTCAATCCCCTCCCTCTATTTGAACCCCCATTTGGATTAAATCTCATGGACTCCAAAGCTGCTGCCCATTCATTGCTCTGGACCCCCACGGTCTAAAAACCCTCTGGCTGCACTCTGCCCATCCATTCTTACTTGTCCAAGACTCATCAGAAGGATGGTAGAGTCACGTAGCTAGAACTTTGTAGGTCAGAAGAAACTAGAACGTTTGCGTTGTGGTCTTCTCCTAAGACACGTTTGCCTGACATAACTGAGAGAGAGCCAGCCCTGGCAGTGGTGACCCTGAGGTTCCCGATGTGCTGCTTGACACCTGGAGTCTCAGGGGTCTTGCCCATGGCCCAGGGCACACGGGTCAGTGGCCCCTGGGAGAAGCGGGCCAGGTGGAGGTTATGCCTGGTCCTGTCCATGCCCATCTTGCCTTGGGAGCCCCTGTGTCGGTACTGGGGGTGCATGTAGGCTTGTGTGGTTCAGTGTTCACTTTATTTACTGTGGAATCCGCAGGGATAGCTCATGGTAGGTGTCTCACTAATTTTCATTAATGTTGGTTGGTGAATGAACACTAGGGAGCCCAAGTTGGTCTAGTCCTTTAGACATAAGAAATTACACTTGCCATGACTCCCTAAACTGGATTTGAATGGGAGCCTTCACTCACCTTTCCTGGTGGCTCAGACCTTAAAGAATCTGCCGGCAATGCGGGAGATCCAGGTTCAGTCCCTGGGTCAGTAAGATTCCCTGGAGAAGGGAATGGCATCCCACTCCAGTATTCTTGCCTGGAGAATTCCATGGACTGAGGGGCCTGGTGGGCTACAGACCATGGGGTCCCAAAGAGTTGGACATGACTGAGCAACTAACACTTTCGCTTTTTTACCCTTCACTCTCCTGGTGTTCCCTGAAGGAGGAGACGCACTATATGGTGTCAGGAGAGCCCAGGGTGGGAGCTGTGAACCTGGGTCAGCTCCTCCTGACTCTGGCTCCGTGCACACAGGTGCTGTCTCCCGGCCTCCATGGGCCTCTCTGTAACGGGATGGGTGTCTCTTCCTCTGCTAGTCTCTTCCAGTTCTGGGCCTTCCTGATCTTCCCCTTTCCTTCCCTGCTCCACCCTGTGCCTCCCGGAGCCTCCAGAGCCAGCCTGGGAGATGGAATGGGGTCTGCAGGACTGGCCACAGAAGCCTCCCCTCTCCCGTCTCCCCCTCTGCTTCCCTATGTGACCGAGGCCTTGTTCATCTTTTAATGATTCACCGCACACAGCCTGGGGCTGCGTGGCAGCTCCCAGAGGCCGAGTCACCTCCCACAGAGAAAGGCCGCCTGTCCCTGGGGGCGGGCACTGCTGGAGCAAAGCTGTCAGCACGCTGCTGTCGCCGTGGTCACCGAGCCCCGGGCAGCATGAGCTCGTAGTGTGGGGGCACTGCTGGATCTGTGCACCGGGGCCTGGCCAAATAGAGAGAGTCCCTCGAGTGCCGGTCCCCACTGGTCACACTCCCCTCTCCCCCCACCCCAGTTCCCATGTGGAACCATTCTTCAGGTTATCACATGTTCCCCGAGGAAGGAATATGGAGACACACTCCAAAGAAAACTCCAGAGCTCATGTGCTGCCAACAGTTTGCTTTGCCCCTCAATCCCCCTTTGGCCTCAGTCTTCTTATCTGTTAAATGGGCCTGAGAATGTTCCTGATGGAGGTGGTCAGAGGCAAAGTTTGTTTGTGACGGTCTTTTGGAAACTGCAAAAGGGTTATTCTCAGTGTGCAGCCTTGGGGCCGGTGACGGG
This sequence comes from Redunca redunca, assembly GCA_006410935.1. Lineage (NCBI taxonomy): Eukaryota > Metazoa > Chordata > Mammalia > Artiodactyla > Bovidae > Redunca > Redunca redunca. The sequence goes on along the minus strand of SJYQ01001129.1, from coordinate 411,665 downwards.
GCTGCTAAGGGAGCACGAGGGGTGAGGGCAGCCTCATGGAAGGGTGCTGTGGAGATGACTAAGATGAGGACTTCCCTGGTGCGCTGGTGGCTAAGACTGTGCTTCCACTGCCAGAGGTGCAGGTTTGAGCCCTGATTGGGGAACTGAGATCCCACATGCCATGCACTGTGACCAAAAGCAGAAACAGAGAGAAGGGCAGTTCTATCACCGTGATTTGAAAGGTTTTTCAAACAAAATGAAAGGTGTTTGTTTGTTTGTTTGTTTTAAAGATAGCTTAAAAGTGGGGAGAGACTCAGAGATGTGGCAGGCTGGTGGGTAGAGGGAGGTTCAGCCGGCTCTGTCCCCATCACTAGGCCCTTCATCTGACACCTCTGGGTGTCAACCTTTTCTCTGCTTGGAGAAGTCACTGATTTTTAGCCCAGAAATATATCTTCAGCCCATGGTACTAGGATAACCAGTTACCCCCCAAACCACTCACTACTACTTTTTTTTTTTTTTTTTAGGTTTTTATTTTTTTTTTATTTTTTATTTTTTTTTAATTTTTATTTTAACTTTAGTTTACTTTACATTACTGTATTGGTTTTGCCAAACATTGACATGAATTCACCACGAGTGTACAAGCGTTCCCAAACATGAATTCTTACCTGCCCTTGCCCTGGTGGATGTAAGAAATCCGACTCTTGAAAAAGCACTTCTTTGGTATTCACTGGGGCCTCTCTGACCACCACCTGCCTCTTTGGGTAAGAGCACCTTTTGGAGAATGTAGGGGATCTGAAGCCAGGAGCTGTGTTCCCGAGGTCCTCCTGACAGCATATGGTCTATGCAGAGAAGGGAAGTGAAGGTGGAAGTCATCAGCTGTTTCTCTGGGGCTCTGGTCCATTTCACTGATGGATGGATGGAGGAGGAGAGGGGTGATCAGCTTCACGGAGGCCCGAGGAAGACCACCACAGAGGGCCTGGGTAGGTCCTGAGGCCTTTGCAGTCTCATTGGCTCTTGGGGTGAAAGACTTCTCTAGAGAGGGTGAGAAACCCCAGGATCAGTTCTCTCTGTTTTTTCTAGACGATGAAAAATAAATGTGAAGTAAAGAGGGTTTCAGGGAAAGAGCTATCCTTCCCTCCGTCTCTTCATTCTTTCTTAAATATTTATTAAGCAAGCTGTGTAAGCCCTACACTGTGCTAGAATACCGAGCGTGAAGCACCTGTCTCTTGCCCTCTTTGTTGTTGTTCAGTTGCTCAATCGTATCCAATTCTTTGCGACCCCATGGATACAGCATGCCAGGCTTCCCTGTCGCTCACCGTCTCCTGGAGTTTGCTCAGACTTGTGTCCGTTGAGTTGATGATGCCATCCAACCATCTCATTCTCTGTTCCCCCCTTCTCCTTCTGCCCTCAATCTTTCCCAGGATCAGAGTCTTTTCCAGTGAGTCAGCTGTTTGCATCAGGTGGCCAAACTATTGGAGCTTCAGCTTCAGCATCAGTCCATCCAGTGAATATTCAGGGTGGATTTCCTTCAGGATTGACTGGTTTGGTCTCCTTGCAGTCCAAGGGACACTCAAAAAGTCTGCTCCAACAGTTTGAAAGCATCAGTTCTTCGGTACTCAGCCTTCTTTATGGGCCAACTCTCACATCTGGCTCTTAGAGCTCACAAACTAGTCAGGAAGATGAAACAGCCATCAAACACAGCAGTCAAAGCAAGCATGCAGGCACCGAGGGGAGTAGCATAGCCATTCAGGCTTCGGTGAGCTTGGGGAAAGCCTGGTGCAGGCAAGGAGGGCAGCGTGGAGGAGGTGGCTTAGAGGTGGGCCTTGGAGGATCAGAAAGCTTGGAGAGGTAGGGAAGATGAAAGGATACATGTGATGAGAGAAAAACTGGTGCAGCGTAGTTGCTGATGATCTGAGTTTGAATCCTGTCTATACCACTGAATATCCATGTGCCTGGACAAGTCGCCTTCCTATCTGAACTTTGTTTCTCCATTTGAAAAATGGGGACAGTAGCAGTATCTACCTCTGAAGGATGGTTTGAGAATTAAATGAAATAAAAGAAAAGCTATGTGGGGCCAGTTGCTCCAGAATACGTATACTTTCCAACTTGGTACCCTTGTTATCCCTACTGTTACTGCTGCTACACTCTGCCCTCGGCCTCGTAACTGCCTCTTTGCTGCCCTTCTCACACCCTCTCAGCATCCCTGCATCTCCCCTCTGGGCCACCTGTGCACCTGGTTATGTACTCAGGCCTCTCTGGCCAATCCCCTGTCACCAAGCAGAGAAGGCTGGAGCGCCTCAAGCAGGTGTGAATTAAACCCAGCTTCCCTCCTGCTCTGCTCCAGTTGTCCTCCAAGGCAGAAAGTTTCCCTGCCAGGCCTCTGCTGTTTGTGTTGACAGCTCCAGCCACCTTTTCCTCCCAGCGTCTCCCATGCTGGGCGGCTGGAGAGCTAGCTTTTTGCTTCGAGAGAGGGGATACTGTGCCCTTAGAGGCTGCATCTGCCCATCCCACTCTGGAGCCTGACATTTTGTCTGCACCAAGATAGAGCCCTCTGTGCTAACTGGGCCTGTTCTGGCTGTCCTAGTGCTAACCCAGTATCATTGAACTTGCACTTGGAGTGGCAAAGCTTCAGAGCAGAGTGCCCAGCCCAGAGATGAAAGGTGTCCAGCAGTTGTGCTGGTGGCAGGGCCACCATGGGCCCAGAGCAGGGACATCCTTCCCAGCTGAGGTCTAGAAACCCCACTGAGCTCATCATGTGAGTGGACAGTCTGGGAGGGTTGCCTCTCTCCCCACATGGCTGCAGGTTGCAGCCATTCCTCGTCACTGCCTTTTACAAGCCCTCAGGCCCTCGGCATCTCTCACCTGCCAGTCTCTGGGGTCAACAGAAGGCTCAGCCGCTCGGGAGTAGGCAAGCTAGGCCTCCAGTGACCTATTCTTTAGCTCAGACAAAAGGCCGCCTGATCACTTTGTGGTGTTATTTTGTGTGTTTCTGAAACAAATCAAAACATGCTTGAAGAACAGTGAACCAGCATCTCTTAAGGGTACACGTGCTCCTGGCAACCCGCTGGGAAGAAGGGGCAGTCTCGGCTTTGAAGCCAGACTCCTGCCCGTGGTTCTGAGCCAGCAGCCATTGCCAGCCTTCCCCATGCTGCCAGGGGAAAAAAAAAGGGACCCCCTAAAGAGAAGCAAGCTCCTTCCTCTTCTCCCAAGGGTGTTGGGCTGGGCTCTGGGTGGGTGAGACTGTCTCAGGAATGTCAGGTGAGGAAGAAACCCACTGGGGAGAGCAGTTCTCTTAGGGTCCATGAGTCCATATCATTTTGAGCAAAATTGAGCTGATGCTGACAAGCTTTGCCAACTTTAAAATTACTCCAGCTCCTTCTGTGCCAGAGCCCTGGGGGCTGAGGGAGGGCAGAGCTGTGGGGATCTTGGTAACCCCTCTTTTCTTGCTGGACCCCTTTTTGCTTCATCTGATTGGAAAATGAGAAGGTGTTCCAGGAGACCTGTGGGTTCTTGGAGAAGAACTCTCACCATGTGGGTAAGATGTGCATGAGCTGAAGCATTGGACGGTCCTGGGCCTGGGTCTCAGCTCTGTCCCCTGTTCCCAGCTAGGTGACCACTCAGCCTCAGCTCTCTCGGGCGCAGGACGGGGATAGTTACAGCATCGGCCTCTCAGGGCTTTTGTGAGAATTAGCAGAGATGCATGCAGCGCACTCACACAGCGTCCAGCTCACCGACAGCTCCCCGGACATGCCAGCCGTCCTGTTTGCCTCCACTGCCGTGCTCACTGTCAGTATTTTTATCATCCCCTCTGGTGCTGATCACGTTGGCCATGGGGCTGGCTGGGGGCTCCAGAGTGCCTCTCAGACTTTAAACTGCACACGAATCATGTAGAGGCCTTGTCATAAGGGGGATCCTAACTCAGGAGGTGTCTGAAGGTGGGGCCTGAGGTTCCACGTTTCTCACCGGCTCCCCAGTGACACTGCTGCTGTCTGTGGGCTATGCTCTGGGTGGCTGGGCTGCGGCCAGCCGTGAGACCCCCGGGCCTCAGTGCACAGAGAGGGTGGATGTGGCATCTGGGGCCAGGACTCCAGGTCGGCTGGAGGATGTGAGGGTCAAGGGTCAAGAAGGATGTGAGGAGCCTGGTGAGTTCAGCAGCCCCATCATTAGAGAGAGAGAGAGAAAGAGAGAGGGCAGAGGCCTCAGCGGGCTGTGAGGTCAGCAGAGGTCTTCCCGGCTGATGTCATGAAAGAGAGTTTGAAGATGATTCTTTCCTCGAACTCCTCATTTTCTCATAATTTAGGGCTGATTGTTATGATTGCTGCCCGAGTCTCGGGCCTATCTCTTCAATTATGCTGAAAGCTCTTGGAAGACAAGGGTCTGGTCTCTTGTCTTCTTTACCCCTGAGCTCCTACGATCCAGCCAGGCTTGTAGGACGCACTCAGGACCCATATGCCTGGAGCCCTGACTATGGAGCTTGGTGGGGTGCAGGGTGAGAACAGGCTGTGGAATCAGGTGACCCTGCCCCAGTCCAGCACAATCATGTACTTTCCTACAGTGCGTGGGCAGCTTCTGAACAACCGCCCCCCCCATCCTCCCCACAAGCCTCATCTGGAAAAATAGGAACAGCGACCCACCTCAGAGAGTTATCAGGATTCACTGAGATAAAGTACGTCAAAGGGCCCAAACTTCCCTGGTGGCTCAGTGGTAAAGAATCCGTCTGCCAGCGCAGGAGACGTAGGAGCCTCGGGTTCAATCCCTGGGTCGGGAGGAGCCCTTGGAGAAGGAAATGGCAATCCACTCCAGTGTTCTTGCCTGGGGAATACTGTGGACAGAGGAGCCTGGCAGGCTGCAGTCTATTGAGGTCACAAAGAATGGGACAGGACTTAACGACTGAACCATAAGAACAAATGGCAAGGGCCCAGCTCAGAGTGGGCCTTCAGTTCCCAGTTGCTCCCTTTCTTTCCTCCTCATCGTCTTTCATATTCTCAAGCGATAGCACGCCCCTGCAATCCTGGGTCCTCTTAGAACTACAGTCTTATCCCCAAGGCTTTTCTACACTGACCCGTTCTATCTCCAGGCTAGCACTGAGCTGTGAAATAAAGGTCTAAAACCCATCCCCTGGCACTCCCCTGGTGGTCCAGTGGTTGGGACTCTGAACTTCCAATGCAGGCGGTGCAGGTTCGATCCCTGGTTGGTGAGCTAAGATCCCACCTGCTGCACTGAGTAGGCAAAAAAAAAAAAAGTCACCCATCTTTTTCTAGTCCTCTCCTCCCCCTACTGCCTGCCGCTTGTTTATCTTGCTGAAAACTTTGCTCTTTTGGGAATAGCACTTAAGCCCTGCCCGGTGAGTCCTGGGGGTGGGTTGGGGAGAGAACTAGGGACTGAACTGATGGATTCCCAGCGTCGCCTGCAGCCCCCTGCAGCGCCCTGCACTACCACCAGCTGCCCCTAGAGGCCGAGTCTTTGCCCGCGGGACCTGGGCACCTTCATTCTGTGTGACAAATGAGGGCCTTTGCTGTGTGGCTCTCTGCTGGGTTTGCCAGGGAGTTGATGCTGAGGCCTTGTTAACTGCTTCTGTCTGTCACCCACTTGGAGGTCACGCAAGGTTTCCTTCACTGTCACCTACAACCTGGGAGGCAGGCTGGCTGTGCCATCTTCACTTTACAGGTGAGGAGATTTACAGGCNAAAAAAAAAAAGTCACCCATCTTTTTCTAGTCCTCTCCTCCCCCTACTGCCTGCCGCTTGTTTATCTTGCTGAAAACTTTGCTCTTTTGGGAATAGCACTTAAGCCCTGCCCGGTGAGTCCTGGGGGTGGGTGGGGGAGAGAACTAGGGACTGAACTGATGGATTCCCAGCGTCGCCTGCAGCCCCCTGCAGCGCCCTGCACTACCACCAGCTGCCCCTAGAGGCCGAGTCTTTGCCCGCGGGACCTGGGCACCTTCATTCTGTGTGACAAATGAGGGCCTTTGCTGTGTGGCTCTCTGCTGGGTTTGCCAGGGAGTTGATGCTGAGGCCTTGTTAACTGCTTCTGTCTGTCACCCACTTGGAGGTCACGCAAGGTTTCCTTCACTGTCACCTACAACCTGGGAGGCAGGCTGGCTGTGCCATCTTCACTTTACAGGTGAGGAGATTTACAGGCCATCCAAGGACACAATCACCCCTGTCATCTGGCTCTAAGTTCAGGGCCTTTTTCCTTGGGTGATGGCTGCCCACACCACGCCATCAGCACAATGGCGGGTTTAGAGAGGAGCAAGAACATTGTGTACTGGGTGTCAGTGATTTCAGAGTCCTCTTGGCCTGGAGCTTCATTTAAGATGAAATGCCATCAGCAGGGTAATTATCATTATCGGCGTATTTAAAGTGCTTTAATATTTGAGTCCAAGTCAAGCTTTTACAGCTCTCTAAATCAGAGAGGCAGTTACGCTGGGGCCAGGCCTCCTAGGAGCAGAATACCCTTCTGTATTAGGAGCAGAAAGAACTGTTTCCTGGTACAAAGGGGGCTCCCTGCAGACAGGGGCCCCTCTCTCCAGAACGGGCTCTGCACAATGAGCACATGTGTGTGCTTGCGTGTCTGTGTTATCGCCCTTTGACGCAGAAAGTCCAAGCACATCCTGCTTGGATCTGGAGGTAGGCTGCTGCACCTGTCACTGATGGCCTTCAATTAGGGACCTGAGATGCTTTTAACTTTTATCGTTTATTAATAAAGTTAAATCCTAAGCATTAAAACTGTACTGATTTAGCTCTTATTCAAGAGGGAGATGAAAATGATCCATTCCCTAGGTGAGAGAGGACAGGTTGTGTGAGCATGAGGAGGCCCCTGGGAGTCGGGGCTGGGGAGGCTGTGTGAACCTCTGACTTCCCTCTGCCGGCACCATTGTGTTTCCTGGGGGTCCCTGCCCGTCCAGAGGCCTACAGAGAGCATGGCTGGGCTTGGGGATTTTTTTTTAAAGTGAAGAGCCTCACTTACAGAACATCACCTTGTGGGAGGTGCAGAAAGACCACCTCGAACCTCTTTGCTTTGTGGCTGAGTGTGTCTGAGCACATGGAGGTCGGGGCAGGATGGTGCAGTGGTTCTCAGAGAAGCCGTTAGAGGTAGCCAAACATAGGTTCAAATCCTGCTGCTTCCACTTGCAGGCTGTGTCCTATCAGAGCAGCAGCGGCTCCTTTCTGAACCCCATCTCCAAAGTGGGGCTCTTTGAAAAAAGTGATAGTCTCTCAGTCGTGTCTGACTCTTTGCGACCCCACAGACTGTGGTCCACCAGGTTCCTCTGTCCATGGAATTCTCCAGGCATTAATACTGGAGTGGGTTGCCAGGCCCTCCTTCACAGAATCTTCCCGACCCAGGGATCGAACCCAGATATCCTGCATTGCTGGTGGATTCTTTGCTGTGTGAGCTACTGGGGAAGCCTGGGGCCCTTTAGATCCGCCTTTCAGTTTATGTGAAGATTAAGAGTGATGGTGTGTGCAAGTTCAGTTCAGTTCAGTCACTCAGTTGTGTCTGACTCTTTTTGACCCCATGGACTGCAGCACGCTAGGCTTTCCTGTCCATCACCAATTCTCTGAGCTTATTCAAACTCATGTCCATCGAGTTGGTGATGCTATCCAACCATCTCATCCTCTGTTGTCCCCTTCTCCTCCTGCCTTCAATCTTTCCCAGCATCAGGGTCTTTTCCAATGATTCAGTTCTTCATATCAGGTGGCCAAAGTATTGGAGTTTCAGCATCAGTCCTTCCAATAAATATTCAGGACTGATTTCCTTTAGGATGGACTCATTCGATCTCCTTGTAGTCCAAGGGACTCTCAAGAGTCTTCTCCAACACCACAGTTCAAAAGCATCAATTCTTTGGCACTCAGCTTTCTTTATAGTCCAACTCTCACATCCATACATGACTACTGGAAAAACCATAGCCTTGACTAGATGGACCTTTGTTAGCAAAGTAATGTCTCTGCTTTTGAATATGCTGTCTAGGTTGGTCATATTCCAAGGAGCAAGTGTCTCTTAATTTCATGGCTGCAGTCACCATCTGCAGTGATTTTGGAGCCCAAGAAAAGAAAGTCTCACTGTTTCCCCATCTATTTGCCATGAAGTGAAGGGACTGGATGCCATGATCTTAATTTTCTGAATGTAGAGCTTTAAGCCAACTTTTTTTCTCTCTTTCACTTTCATCAAGAGGCTCTTTAGTTCTTCGCTTTCTGCCATAAGGGTTGTGTCATCTGCATATCTGAGGTTATTGATATTTCTCCTGGCAATTTTGATTCCAGCTTGTGCTTCATCCAGCCTGGCATTTCTCATGATATACTCTGTGTACAAGTTAAATAAGCAGGGTGACAGTATACAGCCTTGACATATTCCTTTCCCGATTTGGAACCAGTCTGTTGTTCCATGTCCAGTTCTAGCTGTTGCTTCTTGAACTGCATACAGATTTCTTAGGAGGCAGGTGAGATGGTCTGGTATTCACATCTTTAGACCCGCCTTTCAGTATGTGAAGATTAAGAGTGATGGTATATGGAAAGTGCCTGAGATATTGTGAGCCACCTGAAAAGTGACAGGAGGTAGACCCTGGTGCCTTGCCTTTGGTGCCATTCTCTCTCCTTTTGTTGCTTAAGGTGGTTAGAGGATTAATCACCAAACTTGACAAATAACATTTCCTGAGACCCTACTATGTGCTGGGGCCATGTGGAGACCCCCCAGATTGTAGAGGGTGGAGGTGTGATTGAAACCAGAGGCCCCTCCCTCTGGCTATTTGTAGCAGCGGCAGCCTAGAAAGGCCTCGCCTCCAACACAGAGTCTCCTCCTCCCAAGGGTCCCGCCCTGGTTAGCCTTCTGCACAGCCAGTCGGCAGGGCTGTGCCCTGGCTTTTCTGGGAAAAGCCTTCCCAGACATAAGACTCTCCAGGGCTGCCAACTTGCATTTCCCCAGGGGCACCTTGTTCCCCTGGGGACTGTTCAGGATTGAGTCTGTCAGGCGGGGGACTTGTTGCTATGTCTGGAAAACCCACTGATCTGGAGACAGCGGGCTGGGAATTGAAAAGAGAGAAGGGAGGGCAGTGTGGGGACAGTGAGAGGTTCATCTCCAGAGCGCTTATGAGACTGCCTGCCAGGGGCTTATTTCTCCCTCCTCCCTAATCTCCTTGTCCAGCTCAGCGGGCCACCAAGCAGGTAGAGTAGGTGGCCAGACTGCATGGCCCCTCATGTCTGGCTGCCTGGGGAGGGAGATGGGAGCTCCCCTCTGTGCTCAGCTGAGCTCAGGCTTGGCAGCTGGGGGCAAAGCTCAGCTGAAAATGGATCCGTGAGACCAGGGGACCTTGAGGAACTAAGGGACTAGTTTCCTAACCCCCTCCCCACTCTGGGTCTGAGAGGATGGGAGGGCAGTAGGGGGCTGCCAGTGTGGCCAGGATCCCTACAGAAGTCTCAGGTCCTTCCAATGTGTCTGGTGCCTGCTGTGAATTTTTCTTGGGGATAATTGGCCTGTGAGGTTACAAACCTGGCAATTCCCCACTTGCTCAGAATGGGAGAACTCTGGCTAATTCTTGGAAACACGACAGAGCTGCCTGAAGTGCAGTAAATCAGCTTTGTAAATTGGGAGGCTAGGTCAAAGTCTGGTTGGTTCTTTGGCAGTTTGTAAAGCTGCAGATGGCCCTGGCCGGTCTCGCAGGGCCACACCCAGGTCTTCTGCCAGCTCTAGTCTGCCCGGAGCACTTTTACATTCCCAGTGCTCCATCTGTGCTGACCTTGGGGGTGACCCAGCTTCACCAAGACCTGCTCTGAGGGTTCTAGTTCATGATCTAGAGGCTGAAACGGTGCCTCCCTGCTGCAACCCAGGAGGCCAGCTGCCATGACCCCACTGTTCGCTTTCCAGGAGGAAGCAAGAGGCTCAGCATGTCCCAGGGTTTGGGTTAAGCAGTGGCACAGGGTGCGCTGAGTGGTGCTAGGGCTGTGCCCGCTGCGCCATCACTTACCTCGTGCTCTCACTGCCTAGTTGTAGTTGTTATTTTAAGTTAAGACAGTTCTACTTTATTAAAAAGGAAATCCCCCAGGGAGGGGTAATACTGCTGAACTGCTGTTAGTCATGGACAATTTAGCGTGAATTAATTAATCTGATGGTGTCCCAGGTGACCGCAGGGAGGAAGGGGCATAAAGTCGGGTGATTATGGGGAGAGAGCAGAGAAGGGGAGCCAGGGGCCCTGAGGACAAGCAGAACCCCTACTGGGCCAGGTTATCTCTTGTTTGCTTTAATTTTTTTAATGTAAACTTTTTCACAGGAGTCTATCAAGTATACCAAAAAAAAGAAGAAGAAATCATAAGTGCACAGCTTTGAATTTTTGCACAGTGGACACACCCTTCTATCCCACACCTGGACTGACAAACAGCAGCCAGTTGTCCCACTCAGACCCCCAGCTTGTCACTATGACCCCTGTTTTGACCACAGTCCTGACTCTCAGTGCCTGTTTCGGAAATGGGTGAACACGGAGCCATACTTCAGGCATCTTCTGTGTCTGGCTTTCTTTTGTTCAACATTCTCTTTGTGGGTTTCATCCATGTTGGTACAGTTTGTTGATTTTTCATTGCTGTGTTCCATTGTCTGAATATGCCATCGCTTATTGATTCTGTGGATGGTGGACACTTGGGTGTTTAGTTTTTGACTCTCATCGACAGCGATGCCTTGAGTATTCTTGGACATGTCTTTTTTATTTCTCTTTTATGTCTCTGGGTAGATGGTTTTCTCCTGGGAACCCTCCTCCGACCTCCATCCCTAGGGGAGGTTAGATGCCCCTCTGTTTGTCATTTCATGAAGGCAGGAAAAGTAGAACTATGATATTTTCAGCTTTTAGTCAGTGTCTGGCATTGATTTGGTGCTCAAAAGTGTTGGTTGCATGAATGAACAAATCTTGCCTATATCACAGTTTTGCCTGGGGCTGGTCTTGACCTCTAAGCAAAGCAGTTTAGGAAAGCTGTGTTGGGGGACCTTGGGGACCAACTCGGATTCCTCCCTAGAGAGAGTGGTGCTTTCTGGACTCTGGGCTCCACTTGAGCCCTGGTGTCGCTGAGAATGGGACTGGAGTCCAGGGCCATAGTCAGAGGTGTCTGGCTGGGCAGGATCCCAACTCTTCCAGGCATTTCAGAGACTAGACACCAAGCTGTGGCAAAATGAGCCTGTGCCCCCTTTGTATCTCTGAGGACCCTCAGGCCACACAGGCCTCTCTGGACACAGGTGTTTGGTGGCCAGCTTGGGGGGAAGCATCATGAAGAATGGAAGAGAAAGAGAAGATACAGGAAGGCAGGGTAGAGAAAGAAAGGAGGCGAGAAGGCGAGCAGACACATACACAAATCTTTTCTTTCTCCTTTCCAGAAGCAAGGCATGGGGAGAACCAGACAGGCATGGAGCCTGAGCTCTCGGGGGAAGCAAGTGACCTCATGTTTGGGCTGTGTTGATTTCACCAGCAAGTGACAAAGTGGAAGCAGGAACATGAGCCTGTCGAGATGCAATGTCAGGGTGCCCTGGTGGGATAGGCCTTCCCCATTGGTGCTTGGCAGATCTCTTTCACAGGCAGACTGAGTCGCTTCCTGTGCTCCCTGGCTGAGCAGCGTTGATTGAGCACGTTATTCTTTATTCATACACCTTTTGCTGAGCTGCATAACAAATGTGCTGTAAATTTCGGTGCTTTAGAGAGAGCCTGATGCATAAAACAGGACTACCTCCCCTAATATAATGGAGGCTGGTCAAATTCCGCATACATCAAAGCCATTTGGGGTGCAATTGCTGTGTTTTTGAAGTAAACATTACTTCTTAAAGAAGATCCACACCCAGAGTAAATTATTTTTTTTGGCATGATCTGAGGCTACAGCTGGTGGAATCTTTTCGACTCAGCCCAGGTTTTCTCCTAGTGAACTGTGCCAGAGTGCTTAAATCCCAAACTGTGGAATGCTCCTTCCTTCTCCTGGGCTGCCTTTGCCTACAGAAGTGCACCTCTCCCAGCCCTGTCTATCTAGTTCCTCGTGGTGGCATCTCAGTCTTCATTTTATGCATTCATTTTTACTAATTTGCCAGTTATGTAGCTCTTACTATGTTCTTGGCTTCCTTGGTGGCTCAGACAGTCAAGAATCTGCCTACAATTTGGGAGACCTGGGTTCAAGCCCTGGGTTGGGAAGATTCCCTGGAAGAGGGAATGGCTACCCACTCCAGTATTCTTGCCTGGAGAATCCCGTGCACAGAGGAGCCTGGTGGGGTACGGTCCATGGGGTCGCAAAGAGTCGGACACGACTGAGCGACTAACACTTTCAACTTTTCACCTTACTACATGCCAGGCTCATTTCAAAGCTCTTTAACAAATATTAACTCAGTTAACCTTCACAACTCCATGAAGAGGCACTTATTTTTTTAATATTTATTTTTATTTATTTGGCTGTGCTGGTATTAGTTGCAGCACATGAGATCTTCGATCTTGTTTGCAGCTTGTGTGGGATTTTTAGTTGTAGCATGTGAATTCTTAGTTGCAACATACGGGATCTAGTTCCCTGGCCAGGGATCAAACCTGGCCCTCCTGCACTGGGAGTGCAGAGTCTTAGCCACTGGACCACCAGGGAAGTCCGAAGCACTTACTTTTAATGCCATTTTCCAGATAAGGGAACCAAGGCACAGAGAAGTTAAGTAACACACTCTGCTGCCTCTCAATTAAGTCTTCTCAAGTGGCATGAGAAGCAGGGGCCTGCCTTTTTCAGGAATTAGAAACAACATTTGGTGACTTCCTTCACATCCTCCTAATTGGAGGTTGCCCCTTGACCTTGAAGAGCAGAGGGTCAGCCCTTGGGGAAGAAGTCAGAGTCTGTGAAGTACACCTGTCCAAAGGCCAGGCTGAATCGGCAGCACCATGGACAGAGGCACAAAGGGGCGCTTGGAGCTCAGGCCAGCAAGGTCAGCTCTGGATAGAAGAATTCCAAGAGCTTGCTGTTAATTCTCTTCATCTTGTTAGACATCCACACCATAGATGTTCCTGGCATCTCTGGACTTACGTCCTTTTCTTCTAGTTTTTCCTTCCTCTGTTCTCCACCCGTCTCTGCTCTGGTGGCACTGGTATCCTCACAGTTGTCCAGTCTGGAAGCCTGGAGAAGTGAAAGCGAAAGTATTAGTCACTCAGTTGTGTCCAACTCTTTGTGACCCAATGGAGTGTAGCTTGCTGGACTCCTCTGTCCGTGGAAGTATCCAGGCAAGAATACTGGAGTGGGTTGCCATTCCCTTCTCCAGGGGATCTTCCTGACACAGGGACTGAACCCAGGTTTCTTGCATTGCAGCCAGATTCTTTACCATCTGAGACACCAGGGACGTCATCCTGTTTTCCTATTTTTCTCATGCTCCACATCAGATCACCAGGTCCTGTCAACTCCACCTCCTATAAAAGTCTCACCTGCAGACACACCTCTCTGCCTCCACCTTTGTTCAAGTCACTTTATCTCATCAGGACTTCTGTGTTGCCCAGCCCACCAACCTTTCACACTTTGAAGGCAACCCCTCCAAAACTTCTTTTGAGGTACAGTCCGAGTGACTTTCCAATTTTCTTTCTGTGATTCTGGTTACGTCACCCCTTTCCTTGAAACTGTTCAATGGCTTTTAGAATACACTTCACACTTCTTAGGAGTGGCTTCCAAGGCCGTGGGTGACCAGGTCTCGCCTGCCTCCGGGCATCAGCTCTCATTGCTTTCAGATCCCTAAACATCTCTGTTTCCTCTTCCTTCAGGCCATGAATGTACTGTTTCCTTGTCCCCCTCTCTGCCTCCCTCTGGCTAATCCCAAAGTATTGTTCACATCCCCACTTAGATGTCCTTTCTTCTGAGGAGTGCTCTCTGACACCCCCAAGCCCGGCCTTGGGGACCCCTTCCCAGTGTTCCCATGACAACCAGGCAACACTTCCTCCACAGTAACACCATGTACTTGGTATTTGAATTTGATGGCTACCTGTGTGTTTATCTGTTTTACACAGTGTCTCCCCATAGTGTCTTATGTCCTAGTAGAGAGCTGATTTGTGGAAAGCAGTTAAAAAAAAACCACACTGTAATGAGTAAGTGCTACCAGAAAAAGGGTACTGATCCAGCAGCCAGGAGACTCAAGTTTTATTTATTTTTAATTTTAATTTATTTTTTAATATAAATTTATTTATTTTAATTGGAGGTTAATTACTTTACAATATTGTAATTTATTTTTAAGTGGAGGATACTTGCTTTACAATACTGTGTTGGTTTCTGCCATGTATCAACATGAATCAGCTATAGGTATATACATGCCCCCTCCCTCTTAAATCTCCCTCTCACCTCCTCTACCCCATCCTGCCTGCTCTAGGTTGTCAGAGAGCACCATATTTGAGACTCAGGTCATAGAACCTGCTCTGGCACAGATTCTGGATGCTGAAGAAGTCATTTTCTGACTCTGAGCCTCATATTCGCATCTGTGAGGGGAGGAGCCTGCACTAGGTTCTGGATCCATCCTCTGCATCCAAGATTTGCTTTCCTAGGCTGTCTCTATCTCCCAGGTTGTGAGAACCTCCCCTCTCCACTCCTCCTCCATATTGGCTCCCTGCCTTTCAGTTCAGTTCAGTTCAGTCGCTCAGTTGTGCCCGACTCTTTGCAATCCCATGAATTGCAGCACGCCAGGCCTCCCTGTCCATCACCAACTCCCAGAGTTCACCCAGACTCATGTCCGTTGAGTCTGTGATGCCATCCAGCCATCTCATCCTGGGTTGTCCCCTTCTCCTCCTGCCCCCAATCCCTCCCAGCATCAGAGTCTTTTCCAATGGGTCAACTCTTCGCATGAGGTGGCCAAAGTACTGGAGTTTCAGCTTCAGCATCATTCCTTCCAAAGAAATCCCAGGGCTGATCTCCTTCAGAATGGACTGGTTGGCTCTCCTTGCAGTCCAAGGGACTCTCAAGAGTCTTCTCCAACACCACAGTTCAAAAGCAGCAATTCTTCAGCACTCAGCCTTCTTCACAGTCCAACTCTCACATCCATACATGATGCTGGACACAAATTCTTGACGTTGAAGAAGCCATTTTCTGAGCCTCTGAGCCTCACGTTCGTGTCTGTGAGGTGAGGAGCCTGCTAGCCAGTGGCGGCCTTGGTTTCTCCTTGAATCCAGGATGAGAATGCCTTGAAATTCTCCCATGTCCTTCTTCTCACCTCATCTTGTTTGCTGTCAGAACACTGTAAGTAGGATGCTTCTCAAGCTGCCTCTGTCCCTGTGATCAATAGAAAGACGTCGAGTCTACATGCTCGCAAGGCCATCTTCCCCCAGCAGACCTGCGAGACTCCGGGTGGCCGCAGCCTGAGTCAGCACTGTGTTTAATTTTAGGACCCGCTTACTGTTCACATCCTTCTCATATTCATCCAGCACATCCCTTGAGCATTTACTACATGACAGGCGTTGCTCTCGGTCCTCAGGCACATAAAGAGCAAAGTAGACAAAAGCCTGATCTCGGGAGCTTATGTTTTCACAGGTGTGTGTAGGAGCGACCCATACAAATAAGCAGCATGGTGGGGAAGTAAATTAGATAATAAGTTAGGAGGCGGCGAGTGCTGTGGAAGGAAAGGGAAAGAGGAGCCGAGAAGATGAAGACTCTGAGACTCTGAGACTTGAGTCAAGACCTGAAGAAGTTGAGGGCGAGTGTCGATTTCTGTGGGGGAAGAGCATTCCAGGTCCCAAAGTGGGAGCACTCAGGGGGCGGTGCACAGGCATGGACCCGGCATGAGCTGGCAGAGCGCCAGGCCCGGTGCTCGGCAGGCTGGTCACTAGCGTTTGCTGGTGGTCAGAGGCTGCTGGGCTTGAAGCAGACAAACTGTTTGCCACCTGGCCCACTGCGTGCTGGCTTTGTGATCCTTGGCAAATTACTTTGTTGAGTTCCTGTTTCTTTGCCTTTGTAGGAGGGTCACGACCCAGGCTTCATGGGGTTGTTGTGGAACTTGATGAATTAGGTACATGGAGCGGCCAGCTCATTGGCACATGCGTGTAGCCCAATGATATCAGTCCCTGGCATGCCCTTCTCCTGGTCTTCGGGCAAGACGTTTGTCTTCTCTGAGTCTCAGCTTCTGCTTCTGAAACACAGGAGGTAGTCAATCCTATGCTGTCTTCTGTCTAGACTTTAATAACTGTCATGTCCAGCGATGGGAGTAATAGTATTTTAAATGTATTGAGTTGGCTGAAAGTCCCTGGGTTGGGAAGATCCCCTGGAGAAGAAAATGGCAGCCCACTCCAGTATTCTTGCCTGGAAAATCCCATGGACGGCGGAGCCTGGTAGGGTACTGTCCATGGGGTTGCAAAGAGTGGGACACGACTGAGCGACTTCACTTTGTTCAAGTTTGTCCTTAACCTGAACAAACTTTTTGGCCAACCCAATAGATGACAGATTCCCAGGGGCAGGGGTTCTATGTACATCTGTGTGGACATATGTGTGTGAGTATACATGTGTATGATTGCATGTATGTACAGTTCGACAGGACACAAGTAGGTTTTTTTTTTTAATCCTTCGTAGATGCTTCAGGGACAAGGACACTGTATTTTTAGATGAGCCCTCAAACCTCCCACTCGGTGTTCAGTCGATCCTCATTGAATAAATGAAATAGTGCTGATGAAGTGATCTTTGCTGGATAAAATGAATAGGTCGAATTCAGCAGAGCTGTTTGCTTCCAGGTAGCAATGATGGAGTGCCGTCATGAAGAATATTTAGAATATATTTGTCGAGGACTTAACTATGTGCCAGGCACTGTATTAAGGACTTTACATGCATTTCTCATTTAAAACAGTCAACAACCCTGCAAGGGAGGTACAGTTATTACCAGGATTTTATAGTTGAGGCAACTGAGGTTCAGAGGTCAACATCTTGATCACAGCTCGTAAATGAAGGAGCTGGAATTAGAACCCAGCCTTCCAGAGCTAATGCACTTTCCTGCTACTCTTACGTCTTCCTGAAATGTCACTGCACCTTTCCGTGGTCTGATCTCCCATGAGGCGGGTAGGAGGTAGGAGTGGCGTGGGGAGAAAGGCTGTTCTTTCAACCAGGCCATGTGGAAAGTCCCAACTACAAAGTCACTCCCCAGGTTACTGGCAAACTTTCCCAGTAGGATGGGGAGAAGATGAAGGAGTTAGCTTTTCTTGCCTGCAGTAGACAGTGAAGATGTTTAAAGACAAGGATTGCTTTCTTCTCTGTACCTAAAGTTATCCTTTTCCATTTGGTCTCAGAGCAGGTTAAGAACTTGGTGGAGGGGACTTCCCTGGTGGTCCAGTGGTTAAGACTTTGCACTTCCAATAAAGGGGAAGCAGATTCGATCCCTGGTCAGGGAACTAAGATCCCGTATGCTGAGGTATGGCCCAAAATAATTTGAAGATAAACCTACTGAAAAACCAAAATTGCTTAAAAAAAAAAAAAAAGAACTTGGTGGCGCTATGTGAGCCCAAGACCACACATTTCCCTTTTAGGTGCCTAAAACCTGAGGACACGAGTGTATGTATAGTAATATACACTTGGTGCATACATGCTAAGTCACTTCAGTTGAGTCAGACTCTTTGAGACCCCATGGACTGTAGCCCAATGGGCTCCTCTGTCCATGGGATTCTCCAGGCAAGAATGCTGGAGTGGATTGCCATACCCTCCTTCAGGGGATCTTCCCGACCCAGGGATGGAACCTGTGTCTCTTAGGTCTCCTGTATTGGCAGGCAGGTTCTTTACCTACTCGTGCCACCTGGGAAGCCCATATGCACGTATGATGTCAATATATTATATATGTATGTATGGGGTGTGTGTGTGTGTGTGTGTATCTCCGTCCTTCAAGACCAGTGTAAGGGCCTCTTTCTGACCACGCCTGGGCAGCAGTGGGCACCCTCTGTGCCCTGCCAGCACTTCCTTACACCTTAGCTGTGTGACTGCACTTCCCAGCCTGTGCCTGGTGACCGATGTCTGCACCTGTGTCCCTGTGAAAGAACGTCTTGTGTCCTAGTAGCTTTCTGTCCACTTGCAACTCATGACTTACTCAGCATGTAAGCTCCTGCTTAGTTGCACAGTCGTGTATGACTCTTTGTGACCCCATGGACTGCAGCCCGCCAGGCTCCTCTGTCCTCCATGGGTTCCTCACCTCCATGGGCTTCTCTGGACAAGAAAACTGGAGTGATTGTCATTTCCTTCTCCAGAGGATCTTCCCACCCAGGGATCAAACCTGCATCTCTTAAGTCTCCTGCATTGGCAGGTGGGTTCTTCCACTAGTCCCACCAGCATGGAGATGAACAAATGAATGAACAAGAGATGGTCTTCATACCACCAGCCTACTGCTAAGTCACCTCAGTCGT
Organism: Redunca redunca; assembly: GCA_006410935.1. Taxonomy (NCBI): domain Eukaryota; kingdom Metazoa; phylum Chordata; class Mammalia; order Artiodactyla; family Bovidae; genus Redunca; species Redunca redunca. The sequence continues at coordinate 393,362 of SJYQ01001129.1, read as the reverse complement.
GTCCGACTCTGTGCGACCCCATGGACTGCAGCCTACCAGGCTCCCCCGTCCCTGGGATTCTCCAAGCAAGCACACTGGAGTGGGCTGCCATTTCCTTCTCCAATGTATGAAAGTGAAAAGTGAAAGTGAAGTCCGTCAGTCATGTCCAACTCTTGGCGACCCCATGGACTGCAGCCTACCAGCCTCCTCCATCCATGGGATTTTCCAGGCAAGAGTACTGGAGTGGGGTGTCATTGCCTTCTCCACCACCAGCCTAGGTGAGGCTATTATCTACCCCAGTCACTCCCGGGTAGAGGGTTAACAACAGAGGCTACCTTCCTGTGGGGTGGGGTGCCCAGAGCCAAGCTGGAGGTGTTCGCTGTCCTTGGTTTCCAAGCTCCCTTGGGCACACCAAGCTGCATAGAGCTGGCCTGGGTGCTCCCCTGGCCCTTCAGCTGGACTGGGTGGCCACCTGTGGTGGCTTGGAAGAGCCTTTCTTCTGGAGCCTTTCTCATCTGGCGCCTGTGTTCCCGTCCCCTGGCCTGCCAGCTTCTCCTTGGGTCTGCGTGGAGAAGGAACGCGTTAGGAAGTTGCTCTTCTGCGTGTTTAATGTGTTCCATGCCTGCTGTGTCCCCCTGTGCTCAAGTTCCGGGCAATTACCCTCCTGCCGGGTTTCGTTGCTGAGCACAGCAGGTGGGCCTTGTTTGTAATTCACTTGCACCATTAACGCTGGGTTAGCACCATAAGGGCGACTGATGCGCTCAGTGCCCCCAGCCCCAGATGCCACTTGATAGCAGAATGTTAGATTGGCTTTGGGGGCTGAGGCATTTCTAAGCTCTTCCTGATCTGCTTTCTCCAGTTGAAAGCGATGAGAGAGGTTTCATCTATTGAAAATCACAGGGTACTAACAGTCATCTGCACTAATGGGAGATCTGTACCCAAATACTGCTCGCCCCAAATCATGGTGATTTGGCTCCAAACAATAAGACCAATAATCCTAATAACAGCTCTCAGTAATCTAAGCAACAGTGCCATCATTGAGCGCTTGCCATTTGCAGGCGTACTGCTAAGATCACAGCTAATTTTTGAGAGCAATCTTTGGAATATCCAATATTTTCTCCATATTGTGGATGGGAAAACTGAGGTTTGGAGAGGTTAGTCACTTGGCCAAGGGTATAGCTAATAAGGAGCAGAGCCCAGAGTCGTGGATCTCAGTCTGATGCAGGCACAAAACTTGTGCTGCTAACAGCTACCTTACACTGCCCTCCTCTGAGATGAATGATGTGGAGTTTTGTGAATGGAGGTGGGGTCAGGTCAAGATCTCCAACTTGCCATGCTAATTTTTTTTTTTTTTTTGCTAGTATTGATATTAAGATGAGTTACTGAGTATGGGAATGAGGAGTATGATTAAAACATCCTCCATAGGTTTACTTTTATTAATTAATCAACCGTACATTTATTGAGCTCCAGCTAGGTGGAAAACATTGTCCTGGGTGTTTTACAGAAAACAAAGATAAATCATTCATCCGTTCAGTAAATCTGAGAGATGGGGAGTCAGACATATATTCCAGAATGAAAGACAGGGAATGAAATGTTGGGGGTGGGGGCGGAGGAGGTAAGAATTAAACAACTGCAGGGATCTTACTTTCTGATTGTTGAAACATGATTGGCAGTTGGCAAAATCTACTGCAATAAGCATCACATATAGTGTCTCCTTTGATCTTTGAACAACCCCGTGGAGAAGACAGTGCAAGTAGCATGTTTCCAGTTTTATGGGAAATTAAGGCACAGAGGGGCTTCCCTTGTGGTTTAGTGGTAAAGAGTGTACCTGCCAAGCAGGAGACGTGGGTTCAATCACTGGGTCGGGAAGACCCCGTGGAGAAGGAAATGGCACCCCACTGCAGTTTTCTAGTCTAGAGAACTCCATGGACAGAGGAGTCTGGCAGGCTATATATAGTCTATGGGGTTGGAGAAGAGTCGGACACGGCTTGGGAACTAAATAACAACAGCAAAAGGCATAGAGGTTTTAGGGTGTGCTGGTGGTTGCACACAGAATGGTGGTAAAGCCAGGTTGGAGCAGAGGCCTTATGACTCCAGCCCCAGACTCTTCAAGAATCTCTCTCATTAGAGCCCAGCGTATATGTTCAGCCTAATCCAAGCTTGGTGCGGTATATGTGATGCCCTCGGCCCTGTTGAGGCTGATTCTGGAGCTGCCTGGGGCTCTACTTTCTTTGCAGACCCAATGCCTGGCTGCTTAGAAACTTTCTTTTCCCTAAATTTGTGGGAAAATTCGGGGCCCTAATGTTCAGGCTGTACGGGGTCCGCTCCCTTCAGGGTTGGTTTCCCCACGTTCACATCCATGCACACGTGGCTAAGTGCCCATTAACTGGCCTCGCTGCTCTTCAGGCCGCCTGGCACACCCTGGTCTCATCAATTTCCTTAAGCACAGCTCCGGTCCTGGCCCTCCCTTGCCCAGAAACTTCCAGTGGCTCTTTATTGCCTGGAGGATAAAGTCCCTGCTCCTTAACCTTGGCATTGAAAGCCTTCCAGAATCTGACCCCAAGGCTTATCTCTCTCTGGATCCCACAGACACCATGTGCTCCTGCCAAGGTGGGCTACTCCCTGTCCCTGGGACAGCTCCCTTGCCTTCTGCAGTGAGTGCCTGGAAGGTTTCCCTTCCTGCACAGCACATACCTCGGGGCTCAGTACATGTCCTGCATCTTCCAAGAATCTGGTTCCAACTCCGGGCCCCAGGAGGCCTTTCTGCCTCTGTCTTCCCAGCACTTCCTCCTGTTTGCTGACGAAGGCTGCCCTGTCTTGTGACAGCTGCTCCATTGCTCTCTTGCACCATGAGTTTATGAGGGGTGCTGCTTAATTTACTTTTCCCACAAGGACATCTGAATTTTCCAGTAAGTTCCTTGAGGGCAGTCAGCCCACCTGAAAGTTCTGAGAGCCTGTTGGTGCTCAGCACAGTGCTGGGTGGGCCCCAAGTGCTCAGGGACACTGGCGCAACATAGCAGGGTTGCCAGGATCTGGGAGGTTCCTCCCCCAACCCCACCCCTGCACCAGGTGGTAGTTACAGCCTTTCTCTCTCCTTCTGGCAGCTGGAGCTGGGCTTTCATGGTTATGTACCCACTTCATCTGGGCCTTTGTGGTGGGGGAAGTGTTAAGTCCAGAGACAGCCCCCTTGCTTAACTAAGGAAGTCAAGGATTTCCCCAGGAGAACGTCAAAAGCCTTCAGCCTCTGGACTTCAACCCCTAGCCTCTCTTGGCTCTGCCTGAGTCTCTGAGACATCCCAGGCCATGGAGAGGAGAAGCGATGAGGCTTTCACAGGCTGGGCGAGAACCACTATGTGTACATGCTGAGTCTCCTCAGTCGTTTCCAACTCTTTGGGACCCAATGAACTGGGTAGCCTGCCAGGCTCCTCTGTCCATGGGATTCTCCAGGCAAGAATACTGGAGCAGGTTGCCCTTTCCTTCTCCAGAGGATCTTCCCAATGCATTGGCAGGTGAATTATTTACCACTAGCACCACCTGGGAAGGGTTAGAGTTAGTCACCTGTTGCCTGTGACTAACGAGGAATCCTGGGGCAGCTCCTGGAGAGAGTGTTCTCTGCATCCCTGACCCCTTCAGAGATCAGGAAAAGGTAGTGGGGCCCCCATTCCCCTCCCCATCTCTCCTTCCAAGGGAGGACCCTCTGCTCACCTAGGGCCTAGGATCCTGCTAAGAACCAGAGCTGTGAATGCTTTGGTGTGTCTTGGAGGTGCTGGATAGGCTTGGGGACTGTGGAAGCAGCAGGAGGACACATATTAATCAAATTAACAAAGAGCAAACACAAAGAAAAATATTAAAAGCAGCAAGGGAAAAACAACAAATAACACACAAGGGGATTCCCATAAGGATAACACCTGATCTTTCCATAGAAACACTTCAGGCCAGGAAGAATGGCAGGACATACTTAAAGTGATGAAAGAAAATAACCTACAGCCCAGATTACTGTACCCAGCAAGGATCTAATTCAAATATGAAGGAGAACTCAAAAGCTTTACAGACAAGCAAAAGCTAAGAGAATTCAGCACCACCAAACCAGCTCTCCAACAAATGCTAAAGGATCTTCTCTAGACAGGAAACACAGAAAGGGTGTATAAACTGGAACCCAAAACAATAAAGTAAATGGCAACGGGATCATACTTATCAATAATTACCTTGAACATAAATGGGTTGAATGCCCCAACCAAAAGACAAAGACTGGCTGAATGGATACAAAAACAAGACCCCTATATAGTTTGTCTACAAGAGACCCACCTCAAAACAAGGGACACATACAGACTGAAAGTGAAGGGCTGGAAAAAGATATTCCATGCAAATAGAGACCAAAAGATAGCAGGAGTACAATACTCATATCAGAAAAAATAGACTTTAAAACAAAGGCTGTGAAAAGAGACAAAGAAGGCCACTACATAATGATCAAAGGCTCAATCCAAGAAGAAGATATAACAATTATAAATATATATGCACCCAACATAGGAGCACCACAATATGTAAGACAAATGCTAACAAGTATGAAAGGGGAAATTAACAATAACACTATAATAGTGGGAGACTTTAATACCTCACTCACACCTATGGATAGATCAACTAAACAGAAAATTAACAAGGAAACACAAACTTTAAATGATACAATAGACCAGTTAGACCTAATTGATATCTATAGGACATTTCACTCCAAAACAATGAGTGAATGAATTTCAACAAACAATGAATTTCACCTTTTTCTCAAGCACACATGGAACTTTCTCCAGGATAGATCACATCTTCGGCCATAAATCTAGCCTTTGTAAATTCAAAAAAATTGAAATCATTCCAAGCATCTTTTCTGACCACAATGCTGTAAGATTAGATCTCAATTACAGGAGAAAAACTATTAAAAATTCCAACATATGGAGGCTGAAGAACATGTTGCTAAATAGCCAAGAAATCACAGAAGAAATCAAAAAAGAAATAAAAATATGCATAGAAATGAATGAAAATGAAAACACTACAACCTAAAACCTGTGGGACACTGTAAAAGCAGTGCCAAGGGGAAGGTTCATAGCAATACAGGCATACCTCAAGAAACAAGAAAAAAGTCAAATAAATAACCTAACTCTACACCTAAAGCAACTAGAAAAGGAAGAAATGAAGAACTCCAGGGTTAGTAGAAGGAAAGAAATCTTAAAAATTAGGGCAGAAATAAATGCAAAAGAAACAAGAGACCATAGCAAAAATCAACAAAGCCAAAGCTGGTTCTTTGAAAGGATAAATAAAATTGACAAACCATTAGCCAGACT